>JABUQX010071136.1:45000-50022 GCA_015478945.1 Trachelipus rathkii
TTCAAAACAGAATTGTGAGAAAAGCATGTTCAAAAGTGCTATTGGAATGTATTGACTGTTACTTGTCTATAAAAAGTTAACATTGTTGATAGAAATGTTATAACATTGAAATAATAATAATGATATGAAAAGAAATGCATTGAAAGCAATTATAAAAATTCAAAAAATAATTACGATCTTCTCTCATACATATCTTCCCGTATTTCGTTTCTAGAAATCTATATTTTCGTTTAAAAATGTACAATCTGTATAGGATTATGTAATATTGATGAACAGGACAATATTCAAATGTTAAAATTATTTAAAAAAAAAATTTGTTTAAAACTAGCTGTGAAGTTTAAAAAAAAAATTAAAATTGTCCCATTCCTTATTCATTCCATGCTTTAGCCAAGGAGCAAAGGACAAATTTAACTTTTCTTTTCTCATTAACTTTTATATTTGAACAGGGACATTTATATTAAATATTAAAAATAATTATAAATCTGCGTGATATATATATTAAAGATTTACGCTATTATTCAATTCATGGTGTGATAACTTTATATCATGAAGTAAATTAAAAACAAGTGTCTTCGAGCAATTTCACATGTTAATTTATAAATCTGTAAAACTTGCAAAGTTACTCGAAAGCAATTGTTAATAAGTTATTGGATTTGAACAGGGACATATATATACATAAGTATATATATATATGTAAATATATAAATTGTAAATGTTATAAGATATTGAAATAAATGTCCTCATCAAAAAAAATAGTTGAAACTTAAAAATGTTTTACTTATTCCTGTTGGTTACTTTGGTGATAATAAATGAAGCCACCCTAGGACTTTAATATAATATAAAATAAATTTGTACCAGTTTTCCAAGGGATAAGTCAATTATATTAATACTCGGGGACCAGATTTTTAAGTTGCTTGTCTTGGCATGATATGGAAATTCTTCAGCAGGCTATATAATGTCATTGAGCTTGTTACTAGAACCACTTTATCCTGAAGAAATGCGTACCTCATGTCCTTGCTAAAATTAATATCTGTAAAATTGAAAAGAAATAGTGTTCCCTGTTAATACACCTACTTCAGAGAAATTCTGTAAAAAATTTCCGTATTAGGATTAGTAAAAATGTAAATCATTTCTCTGTAAAAAGTTTTGAATTAGGATTAGTAAATAAATGAAATATAAATGTAAATTTAAATAAGTTTTCTTAGGTACTCCTGTTATTATAAGAGTATATTACCTTATTACCAAAATTTATATTTTTAGCTATATAAGAAAAAATATAACAAAATTTTGTGTGCATGTGTGAAAATAGATAAATAAACAGCTTACTCCTCCTTTCACACTGTTATTCTCTTTAACTTTGATCATCCTTTTACACCTTTAATGTTTACTTTACTTGAAAAAAAAATAAAATTTTATTTAAATAAAATTTAAACATTAAAGTATTGGGTGTATCAAGGTATTTAAACGTGATTAAATATTTAGGAACATGAACTGTTATGCTATAAAATGTTATGTTATTTATCCATGACTGGACGCTATTTTAAACTAAGTGTAACAAGACTAACATAAATCTTCGGTGTATGTAAGTTACCTATTATGTATTGTGTCTGTTGCTTGTGAAATCAATTAATGAATAAATGTTCCATGTCGTCTGCATATACACATAATGCTCCATATGTAAGTATTACTTTCAAATATGTATGTAATGCCCACATATGAATCATCTGATGTACATCTCATAGTTTACATCTATGAATGAATACATGTGTACTTGTATTTATGAAAGTTACATATAAGAGATTTTTACTTTAAACGTGAAATGTTTAAGTGTTGTTATATTAATGAAATAACAAATCGTGGTATGTAGGTCAAACTAAATTACCGTTACCTGACCCTTTTGTACTGTATTGACATGTTAACTCTTTCATTCATACATTTTAACGTTACAAGTAATTTGTAATGACTAATGATAAGTCATGTAATTCTGTTTTGTATGCAATCTGAATAAGTTAATGGATATGTTAAAAATCAGCTAGCGGTGACATGAATGTTTCATACTCTTTAAAAACTTGATGGTGCAGGCGTGTTTAATTGATCATACTTGACGTTGAAAAAAATGAGAATCATATGTCGTTATTACTTACCACTAGACTAAAATTCAAATAAAATTTTTATTAAACTATCACTTTCATATTTTACGTTACTAAGATAAATATCTTAAAATTGCTACATTTTTACGTTGAGTTATAGGTGAAACAAAACAGATTACTGTATTGTGATATCTGTATGTGATATCTGTATGTGATATCTGTAAATGAAAATTTTATTAAAGTAGATTACATAAATATAGCATCTTCACTAAAAATGTTATAAATGGCTTTCTAATGTTTTTCTTATGTGATGCTTACTTCTAATCATCTGACTAGAGAAGACATTCTTCTCTATTAAATTACAAGACGAGTATCTTCTTTAGTTTGACGACTAAAATATTTACTCTTGTTTCTTAACTAATTAGACTATACATGATGCTTTTTAAATTATATGCGACTTCAAACTTTCGGTACTCTAAATTTCATTTAATTAGAATGCCATAAGTTGAAGTAGTATACACTTACTTGTTTATTTTCCAAAGTGTTCTTACCTTTTGAATCAGTTTTTCGATTTAGAACGATCTTGCTTCTTTATATCAGCTGTTTTGCTCTTATTACCAGAATCACACTTCCTTCTTCTAAAATTATTTTCTAAAATTATTATCTTCATTGATTAGTTTTCTAACTATTATTGTTCTCAAAGAAAGTTGTTTTCTTTCTTCTATCTGTTCAACATTAACTTTTACTGCTGTCATCTTATGACTTTAAAATATCGAATCAATGGTTCTATCTTTTCTTTCCTAAAGATGTTTCGACTTTACCTTACTATGGATACACAGGTTCTCTTACTGGTCTAACTACCTTTGTCCTGAATCCATCTATATCTTTCCTTATATTCTTAAAATTTATCAGATTAAATAGTTGTAAAGTCAGTTTCTATAAGTATGCGTTTTGAAGTATATCAGAGAAGATGTTTGCGAAAATTAATATTTTATTGCTAATAAACTTCTTGTTATTATTTGTTCCCTCTCCATTTTAAAGCAAATGATCGGAAAGTTAGAACGTGCACTTTCTATATCCTTCAACAATGTCAAATTTCAGATTAGTAAGTTCTGATGATTCTATTGATTCTGTAATTTCTTGTTGAACTTCTTAGCAAAAATGTTTCTTCTATGTTTCACCAATTATCAGTGAGATAGTTAAGGTCTCTTCTATGGTTACCTTAAGTATTAAATCTATCATTCCTTTCTTCCCGATCAATTTGTATTTGATCCGATGGATAAAATTGTGATGTACTGTTACCTGGTTCCATGTCTTTAAGATTAGTTGATCCGCTGGATAATACTGAGAGGTTATCATATGAAGAAAACTCATATATCATTTATTTATTATATATATAGAGGCTATCTTCATAATGGGAACCAGAACAGTTGACTGATGTGCTTCATTCTATCCCTTTGTGATGAGCTTACTTTTATTCATTCTATCATTTTTAGTTCCGTTAATTTTGTCTTAATAATTTATTTCTCTTAAGCTTTAGTTTCATTAATTCTACTGCTGTCCAACATGAGCGTATTTCACGAAATCTCTCCATCTTGCCTTCCTTTTCCTCGTTAAGCTCAGGAGGATAAATAACAGACTACATAAAGAAATTATTTTTCAATAACCTCTTCATGGACTGATTCTCTATTTACGTTCTTTCGCTTAAGGCTTTCTTCATTTTATTAAAAGTATCTTATATGGTGTGATCTGCTGATAGCGGTCTTTACTGTTGTGTTAATTCTGCAGGGGTTTTGGTAAATCTGTGTGAATTTTAAATGGCATTTTTCTTAACTGTTTCGTGTGCCTTTTATATGCATTCATGTGTTCAATATTGTATCTTTATATTTCCAACCTGCATTCTCTGTATTCTTATCTAATCACAAATAAATAAAAACGTGCACCTAGCTTGTGTGTCGCTGGAAGGACCAAAAACTAGCAGTAGACATCTCTCGGATTTTAAACCCCTTACCAAATTGAAAGTCGTCTGCCATGGGGGGGCCACTGCTGCAATTTCTTGGATTCGTTCTTTCTTTGTCACAAAAGATAGGCGGTAGGTATATCAGATAATAACTTTTGATTGATCTTCGTATCAGCTTCATGCTTGTATTATATAGAGAGTTTTAGAGTTGAAGTTACTACTTCGATAAGAGTGACAATGGATGTTTGTCAACAGTCTTTACCTCTACCTTTCTCCTTTTCCACAAATATTTAGCTTCCTTCTATATATCAATCAGATGAGTCTGAAGAACTTCGTGTCCTATTAGAATTAGAAAAGCTGGAAGGCGAGCATTGTTAATCTCTGCTCCCTTAGAAAGATAAATTCGCTTATGCTTGACATGCAGCTCTCACCGGGCAATTCCAGTTTTCCTCTTCTGCTATTAACTCTGTATCTTCTGCTCAATGCGCGATGATACTTGCGACTTTTAAGATGGTGGACACTTAAACGTCATAGTGCCATTAACGTTTACCCTAAGTACATTAGAGTTGTGCGATGAAGTTTCTTTGCAGAGACTCATCAATTTGGATCAGCGTATTTTCCGAATTTCCTTTATCTCGTACTTCATACGTCTACTCTTTCTTTTCCAAGAGGTTCTACACATCATTATGTGTAAAGCAGTATGATCCTTACAGCTTTCGGTACCTTCTCTCTACGTACCTCATCATTCTAGTTCACACTTGTGATCATAGTCAAATGGACCATTCCCTCATCTCCATCAGAATCAAGACATCTGAATCAATCGGAGAGGTCGGACTTCAACAGTTTTCAACTGTGATCCTTACCAGTATAAGCTGCATTCATTCTCAATCGAATGACTATGCACGCTCGGGACGGAATTATTTCATCCTTTGTATATTTACCAAAGGGTTGCAAGTCATGCTCATTCTCAGC
>JABUQX010071137.1:0-2500 GCA_015478945.1 Trachelipus rathkii
AGTAACCTTGTTTACAATTAAGTTTAACTGAATCTCCCAGACCTTAATATTTAATAATCTTCCAAAAGCCTTTATTTGCCCAAAGCAAGTTCTAGTTTATTTTTTATTTTTTTTTAAACTTTATTGCTTTTAACAACCTTGGGATGGAATTCAACTTACTTGAATATAAGGGAAAATATTTAATCCTCTCTCTCATCTCTTCTTCTCTCTCTCTCTCATCTCTCTCTCTCTCGCTCTACTCTCTCTCTTCTCTCTCTTCTCTCTCTCTCTCTACTCTCTCCTCTCTCTCTCTCTCACTCTCACACACACAACACACACACATAACGCCACAACACACACACACCTACCACACAGCATACACACCTAGACACACACAACACACACACACACACACACATCAACAATAAATTTTATTAATACATATATATATATATATATTAATTATACTATATAATATATATAATAATATTATAATTACTATATATATATATATATATATATATATAATATATATAATTATTATATATATATATATAATATATATATATATATATATATATATATATATATACTATATCTTTATATTATATATATATTATATATATATTATTATATGATTTATTTTTTTTTTTATTGTAATACTGGGGCGCCTCCGTTTTTTTTTATTTGAGGGGAGTCAACCACCCGTAGTCATCTCCCAGCAACCCAGCACTCCACCACGGCGGAGTCAAAAGGTCTCTTAGGCGAGGCGTGATTTTTTCTGATGTTTGTCTATTGTTCTCTGCAGGACGTTACTTAGAGTGTAAATTTTGGGCAGTTCCAGCCAGGAGGTTGTTGGACAGTTTTCAGGCTCTGTTAAGCACTTTTTTGGCAGAGAGAGGGATGGAGAGATTATTCTTGAAGTCCCGGAATCGATGTTTGTTATCTTTGCAGAGGTCCGGGTGAATACCCGGAATCTCAGTTAGTCTAAGAGAGGGTAGATTGCCTCTTCGCTTTGGGGTGAGTGTGGGTGGCCTTGTTTGGGTGGGAATACCTCGGGTATAGACGCAAGGTGGGCGTGATTAAATGGGCTCTCTTTTCGATTGGAGCGGGTTGTTATGTGAGGTATCGAAATTGCGTTGTGATGAAGTGTTCTTCATAATGGAATATGTTGTGAAATAAAGGAAGGAGTGTTTTTGGGGATGGACACATGACGTTCGACATCGGGTTCTAAAAGGATCTGCCATAAATAGAGGGCTGTACTGGTCTGAAATGTGATGGAAAGGAGGGAGGAATTTTTTAAACGATGCATTGTCTTGTGTTTCATGTAGCGGTAAAGGGATGTAGTTATGACATGCGTTCTGGGAAGGGCCTAGGGGGATCAAGAGAGTCCGCTTTAATAAAAAATTGGGTCCGTAATATTCAGTAAGTGTGATGTTTAGTTTTCGAAAACGTGGAAAGCCGTTTTTTTTTTTTGTGCTTTAGAGTCTTATAGCTTATGGTTTGAAACTTAGAGATATATTTTGTTTAGTTGGTTGTAGATAACCTGGCATTTACCGCCCCGAGTTTTGCGGGGTTGTCGATAGGACAACCTAAGTGGTTGTTGCCTCTTAGTCCAAGGTCAAATTCGATCGTTTCAGCGGATTGGGAAGACTCAGGTGGTAGGCTTAACGTGAATGTTTCTCGTAGTTATCGATATTATTATTATTATTATTATCTATTATTATTATTATTTATTTATTAGTATATTATTATTATTATTATTATTTATCATTTATTATTTATTATTATCTATTATTATTATTATTATTATTATTATTATGTATCATTATCATTATGGGGGACGCAGCCCCCTTAAAAATTAAAATGCTCGTTAGGAGGGCTGGAAACTTGGAAAGAGTGTATAGAGGAGAAGAAGGAGTAAGGTATTCAGTTACGGATCCGGATCCGTCGTAGATCTTGAATATGAGGGTTTATAATTTGTAAAAGGGTTTGGAGGTCCTTTCGAAGAAAGAAAATGATTGTAAAGTTATAAGATAGGGCCGCGTTGGCTTGAAATTTGGATCAGTACATAGAAGAATGGAGAAAGGAGACTGGAAGGAGACAAAGTTGGTGCGACACCGGTGCTGGATCCGATGCGGTGCTGAGTTAGTAAACATTCGTTTAGCCTCAGACTGACATTTTCTACTTTTCAAAATCTCGTTTTCTTTTATTAAGAGACGTCAACCTAAAATATATTGTTTGCTATTTTATTTTATGTTTCATTTTACATTTAATTTTATGTTTTCAATTTAATTTTTTTTTCATTTATTTTCAAATTTTTATTATTTTTTATTTATTTTTAATTTTTTTTTTTAAAAATATAATATTTACAAATTTTTTTATTCTTTTTATGTTTATAACTGTAAAAAATTTGCATTTTTACCCTTACCCTAAAGCAGTAAAAGTAAATCAGTAAATCAAACCATCCACCCGTATCCTCCCCACCCCTCCTTTAATCTATTGATCTATTGATCTAGTG
>JABUQX010071137.1:10000-27500 GCA_015478945.1 Trachelipus rathkii
TCAGTTTAGAGATATTCTAAAATCAAATACTACAAGTTGAATGTAGCATGTTTCAGTATGAAAGTCCAGACCAGGCAATGCTACTGAGCGATGTATTAATAAACGTGATGATTGTAATAATCAAAGGATAACAGGGAGCAGATCACATTTTGAAAACCTGTAATCTATTTTCTCACGCCAAATAATAAATGATTTAAATAATAAGCTAATCACCATTGATTTCTATTATACAACCTCTGAGCGTCAAAACATATAAAGCTGTACGTTGTTTTTATATATCACAAAATAATTACTTATTTGAGTATACTATATAATATGATCATATCATACCCTCTGATTATTACGTACCTCACGCACAAATACATAACATTAGTAAATACGCTAATAACAAAATCTCCGAGTTATCAGAAGTAAACGATAGCACGTTTCACTAAATAACATCTCATCGTATGCTTTATTAATCTTATATCTATCTAAAGTAATACTTTTGAGAAACAGAAGCGAGTCGATAATCAATCAACAGCATCATTTTATACCACAATAAATAGTTCCTTATAACGTTTGCTAACTAATTAGCCCTTTACCGAGTTTTGTCGAGCAGAGTTTTTGATTATATATCAAAACCTACTTAATATTATATATTATATATTAATATCATTATTATATATATATATATATTATATAATATATATATATATTAATATTAATTATAATATATAGTATATATATAATATATTAATATAATAATATATATTAAATATTATTAATATATTATATTATATATTATTAAATATATATAATATAATATTAATTATATATTTAATATATAATATTAATATATAATACTATATATATTATATAATATTATATATATATATATATAATATATATATATAGTATATATAATATATATATATATATATGGCTATTTATATGTGGTTGACTCTGTCACTATGGAACGAAAATCAAATAAAATGTAAATTTCAATGATTTGAGGTTTAATACATTAGTAAATACTGGATATGTAAATATTTCCCATAATGTAGATTTAATAATTAATATTAACTAATATTTTAAAAGATAAATATGATATATATAATATATATTATTATTATTGAGTGAGCTTTTAATACAACTCCTAATTGTCTTATAATAAAAAATGTGTAAGCCTTAGGTACCTAGTGCTATAGAGATACTATTATAATCTTAGCTATTATAATATTTTATAAACATTTCAAGAAAGTTTGTAGAGACTACTTAATATAATTAAATATATAATGAGAGATATATATTTATATTTTTTATATTAACTTATATTTTTTTGAGATAATTACCGGTTGGTGTAGTCTCACTTTTATCGTACCCCTCTTCACCCCAACAGTTTACAGCTACATGGCAGAGTTAGGAGATAACGCGCGAGCTACGTAACGACACAACGTTTGCCAGGCCGCGATAGTGTGCTGAGGTTAGTTTTCTCTAATTTTAAGTAGTATTCTTAACAAGATTGTTACTAGCATAAATTATACGGTGTGGAGTCCTTCTAAATTAAGATTTAAAGCATTAAAATTTATTAGGTATCACTAACTTATATTAGTCATAGCCAAATAATTATACTATAATATTCTTTTATTTCCAAGTAGCAGTTAACTATTATTTATAATTTATTATTCTTATGAGTAATTATTCCAAGTGTTTCTTCTATAAATTGTATTGTATCTTTTATTAATAATATAATTTATATATTAAATATATATTTTATTAATTAAATAAAAATATATATATTATATATATATTATATATATTAATAATATATATATACAATTATTATTATATTAATAATTTAAATAAATTTATATATTTATATATATAAATTATGTATATATATTATATATATATATATATATATATTATATATATATAATATTAATAAGTTTTATATACACATATACAGTTATATAATATATATATATTATGTATATATATCACGTATAAATGTGTAAAAACGAAATAAGAGTACCGTAATATCTCTATACAAACCCATCAACACAATGTGTATAACACAATAATTGTAACGTCTATAAGCATATTTTATTTATACTAATTAAACTGTCGAAACTCGAACGAGTTAATTAATTAATTATTATATATTATATATATAATATAATAAAATTATTAATATATATAAATATTATATAAATATATTATATTTATATAATAATAATTTAATATATTATTATTATATATATAATATAATATTATAATATATTTATATATAATATTATTATTTAATTATATATATATATAATATTATATATAATAATTATATATATATTATATATATTATTATATAATATAAGTATATATATTAATATATATATATATAATATTATTAAGTAAAATAAAATTAATATTATAGTATATTATATTATATATAATATATATATATTATATATATATATATACAGAGATTAATATTATATATTATATTAATATTATATATATATATATATTATATATATTATATAATATATATATTTATATATATTAATATATATTATATATTATAGTATATATAATATTATATATATATATATAAATATATAAATATATATATATATATATATATATATATATTTATATATATATATATATATAATTAATATATTATATATTAATATTATTATATATATATATATATATAATTATTATATATATTTATTATATATTATATATTATATTTATATATATATATAATATATATAATATTAGCTTGCATATATACAATTTATAAAATCAGTCTGAAAGAATATATGCCCGGCTAAAGATGACAGCCCTAGTTTATATATAAGAAGAATGAATAATAGAGTAAGAATACAAAGCTATTAATACAACTATCTACGAAATAACAAATCGAGAAAATCAAAAGACGGTTTATAACATCATCCCCCATATGGAGGGTGTGTTAAAAATTGATAATTGAAGTAGGTTATTTATCAACTAATTTATCAATATGATATATGCAATAGTAGTAAATAAGATTTTATTAGAAATTTGAAAAAAACTGTTCTCCTTTTTTTAGTTTAATTGTTTAAATTATATATAATAACAGAGCTCATAAATATTGGGTTTAGAATAATATATTAAACCCTACTACAGTAATAATATCGGATAATAGCATATTTTTTAGATTTCCGATTGAATTATTATCTAAAGATCGTTATGCATAAAAATTATTAGAATAATGTAACATATACGTCAATTGATTTCTAAGTTGAATAGAAAACTGAATAAGTATATACAGTACTAATAAATAATATAATTATATTTTATACTATAATAATAAAATAATATTTATTTATATATTAATTAATAATATATTATTTATAATTAATATTATATATATATATATATATAATTTATATATATATTTATTTATTATTATATATATATATATACTATATTAATATATCATATATATATAATATATGATATATTATATATATATATATATTAATATATTTAATATATTATATTGATAAATAAATCTTATATATATATAAGTATAATATTATATATTATAAAATATATATATATATAATAAATATTAATATTATAATAATATATAAATATTAATTATATATTAATATAATATTATAATATATATATATATATATATTATATATATATATATATTATAATATATATATATATATTATAATTAGTTAAATTATTATAATTATATATAAGTATATAATATTTAATAATATTATATAATATATATTAATATATAATTATTATATATTATATATATAATATACTATAAATATAATATTATATTATATATATATATATATATATATATTATATAATTTAATATATATATATATAATATATATATATATATATAAATATATATATATAATATAAAAAAATTATATAATATATAATAATATATATATATATTAATATATATTAGTATATATAATTATATATATATATACTTAATTATCAAATACTTACGGCTTTTTAAAGCCTTGGTAATTTTTTCAAATATATTACATTAATATATATATAATATATACTATATATATAATATTATAATTAATATTAAATTATATTATATATATATATTATATAATTATAATAATATAATATAATATATATATATATATATGAACGTACTGAAATTACTAAATTAAACATCACTTACCTATCAAAACTTATTATAATGGGAAATGGTTACTGAATAAAAGGCAAACAGTAGCCCCTCACATTACGCACCCCTATATGACACCAGCGAGTCGATATATCTTTGAGTGAGCTAATAAAACCTGATAGAGAAATTTAAATAATCCCTTGATTTTAAAATTAATACTTATTATTAAAAGACAACATTGAGAAGATTCTCGACAAGCATAGTGACATAATATTGAACTACCGTGAATAAATAGGTAAATATCAAGAGCGATGTTTCTCTTACATCGAGATTTTTTTGTTATATATCAGTATAAAGTAGGTATATTCTCTACTAATTATATTAATATTATATATACAAAATTTATATTCCACTATTCATTGGCTACTTCCAAACTGATCAGGAGTATATTGACAATCCACTATATTGATTATAATATACATATATTTAATAGTTTCACTTTAAAAAAATACAGAATATTCTACTTGTGTTGACGACAGCCCTCTAATGTGCAATTGAAAGAGGAATGATTACACAACCGTGCTACAAGAAACTCACTAACTATATAAGCAAATTAAGGTATACAATAGAGTACAGTCTATAAGACGCAAGCTTTTTGATAGTGAGTAGGATGATTAAATATTCTAAGAGTACAGGTATAAACACAGAATGTATTGGAAAAGAATTCCAACACAGAACAGAAAGGTTGAGGCATAGTAAAGAAGGAAGTCATACCGACAGCGTACTAGTCACCTAGTAAGTTTACCAATATCCACCACTAAAAAAAACTCTAACTGCGCAGACACACAGCACCCTTGGTGCTATATACGCGGGCGCCGTAAAGGTGGTGGTACGCAATGTTAACTAAGTTCCCTACGAGTCATCTGCACTGCACTGCGGGTACCTAATATAATATTAGAAAAGAGATAAAGCTAATATAAAACACAAATCGCGCACCGTCAACAGTATAAGAGGGATTTAATGTATAGTATTATAATGGAAAGTAAACGATGAACAGTTTTGGATAGTACCTATCTTTGTCTATCTATATAATTGACTTGATCACGAATTGTCCAGCACGGGTGAGGACAGATGCTATTCACCGACGATAATGAGATAGTTGATCAAGAATTATTTTAGATACCATATGGAGAGGAGCGAAGATGAGGGATAGCCTTGATTATAAGCTGAGTAACTAGAAGAAAGACATGCATAAGAAAAGATAATACTGCCGAGATACAATATTGATAATACGAATTCCCAGTTTATCTATATTCTGAGAGAGATGACCTTTAATAATTTATTAAGAGATCTTACTGATGCCATATATACACTGAGAGTTGTGAATCGTGTAGAATGTTGTATTCTTTGTTGGTTCTACCCATAATGAAACATTTCTTTGGTCTTTTTTATATAATTAACTAGTAGAGTATAGCAAGCGAGAGCGAGTCGAGTATAGATATACTCACTTGTAACAGAAAAAAGTGAATGAGCACTTCGAGAGCATCGTTTGAGAACTGATGAGAGTATTACGGAAAGTTGGAATCGTAGATTTATATTGAGAGAGGTGAGATCTTGTACAGATAGTCTTATTTGCAGTGTCTGTAAAGGCCAGATTAAAAATATATTTCATCTACAGAGTTGATGACAGAATGAATGAATAATTTGAACTTTTTACTCCAACGCGCACAAGTACATATTCTATCTTACACAGATCTGTCGAGATTAGATCGGAAGATGGAGTATAACGGACGTAGAATTCGAATATACTATAGAAGTTATAAATGAGAAGAGGAACTGCACGATAGTTGAACATGCAGTACTTGAAGTAAAGTTATTCACTGGAGGTCGAGTAAATAATCGAGCACATTTGAGGGTTTGGTGGTGACAGCTTAGTTCTAGACACTCATAGATATTGGTGATCTAGGTCGCAGAAGAGCAAATACGTCAAAGTGAAACGCTACTGAAGATACTTAAGTAGTAGAGATATAGACAAGACCCTGGAAGTTAATCACACGAACGGAACTAAATTGTACAATTTAAGGGTCTAAAATTTCACTTAGATACCCAAATAATAATATTTCATTTTTCTAAACACTTGACAATTTTAAATAACAATTAATTTAAAACATAAAAATAGATTGCAATTGGGATATAAATACACCGAGGACACAAATATAGATTAAGACAGGAGGTATTAATGAAGAGTGCAGTGACAGGACTCCGATCAAACTTATCACACACGCCGAGATACGTTCACATGAGCTATGACATAAACTACAGAACATTACAGAGTATGTACATGAAAGGAATGCAGAGAAAATGGACTACACAAGGTATTAGTAATAGCTTTGAGAGATGCAGTGCGCAATCGGCAATTATCCACCCGCAGCAATATGCTTTGGACCAATATTAAGGTCAAACGCCATCAGCAAGTCTCCCCAAAAGTAATATCCCAAGCCAGCATTCTTGAGAAATAACGAAAAGAGTTGCAAGTAACAAATTTAGGAGGAGCATAATACATTACTAATACTCGTTCCAGAGGTAAAAGAAACACGCATACCTGAAGCGCAGTACATCACAGCCGTAGGCGTCGGCCGAGCCATTTTCGGACAGAATTGAATGAGATTCCAGATGATCTCAAAGAACTGAGAGTTAAAGAGCGTTCTCTCATGCATCATTAAAGATTATGAATACAAGTGAGTGCACAGAAGCATGAATAAAGGGCGCGAGAAGTTATATCGACACGTGTATCAGTATTATCGGCTGTGACCACTATAACTCCATTTCGTGTTTATTTAGATTGGATATCAAATAAGTGACGAATAGTCTTTACGCATATCACTCATCCAAAATTCATGAGAGAGAGATAAATAAGAGTGATATATTATAGTTATTTATATGTAAGTACATAGAATAATATATAACGTTGTAACTCTCAGAGAGTGAGGTGAGCTAAGCACGGAAGACACATACTCCCATTTATCATACACTACCGGGTAGGAAATTGCACTACTAAATACTACGGAGCACTCCGCCTTCCTAACGTTTCACTATTAAAGATTTCATGAGAGCCCAATGCTTACCCAATTACAATAATGTATAATCACAGGCACAGTCAATAGGTACATCTATGAGAAGTGATTGAAGGAGGTAATATTAAGGTAAGGTATATTATATATATATATAATATATAAAGGATATATAAATATGAGAGATATGAGAATAACCAGAATCGTCCCAGGGTTGGAAGTTATAGAGGAAAAAGGATGAGCTCACCGGAAGGATTATGGCCTCTTTATTCATAGTGGTAGAATTAGCATAACTCAAAGAACCATCTAGAACGAATAAGTAATTGGGAAATAGGGCTAAGCATCTTATTCACTTAGTCATATTTGTGATATGTTAGATAGATGTTTTTTGGCAGAGGCCAGAAGAATTTGTCTGATAGGATGAATTAAACCTAAAAGGAGGTTAGTACGCACTTTCGAATTTGATGATAAGCTCGCTTTGTCATCGTCGAAGATGATATATCCCTGCAACGAATATTTCTAGCTATATAATGAAATTAAGCAAGATTAGTGATAGGAGTAAACGATAATAATTTTTCTTACACTTAATATCCCTGTAATATCACGTATATCAATCTTATGTCTCTATAGTCCATACTGAATTAGCCATGAAGGAAACAAGTACACGATCGAACCATTTGGAAGTTTAAAAAATGAGGTAGATGAGATATAAAAGATTTAGTCGTAAATGAAAGTGAAATTGAACCGCTTAATTACTCTATACTTCAGTGAGTAATTACTATGCTCTACTACTTATTCGGCAGAATAGCTGATAAATGACCGTCATTCACTAGAGATCCAACGCCAGTGGCCTTCTGAATAAATATTATACTCAAATATATTATAATAAGTATAGAAATGTAAGAAACAACAGCATAATAATAATATATATAAATATATAATAAAGTGACATCAATTCAAATTATGAAATTTATATCTTAGGAATCCTTAAATTGCCAATGGTCATATGTATGTTTGATATATGCTGACCTATATATATAGTCTAAGCTGAAATAGAAAGTAATATATAAAATAATATAATTAAATAAGATAAATATATTTAGCTGGTTTAGGTTACATTAAAGGTATCAAAATATGAGATAGAGAATCAGATAGGTGGTGTATTTATTAAAGAGAAGTAAATGGAAAGTGGGTGACACCATAAAGGTTTCAAAGTTAGTTTGTTTTACACAATGAGATTGGTTAGAAGCGATGGTAATCGATTGCCAAGTTCGAGAACGTGTGTGTTAACATACCTTAATTAGTGTTCTTGACTAGCGAGAAAAGTAAAGCTTTTTGTCAATGAAGGGATCAGACTGAGTGTCATTACGAACTTCCTTTACCCCACCTAAAAATGTGAACAGTATTAGAGAATGGTTTCTCAATTACACATTCAGATTATCAGTATTTATATTGGTAGGATCCATTTTTTAACGTTGGGATCCTATATAGTATTTTAGGGATATGAGAAGATAGAACAGTCTCGTGAGAGTAGATATAAGATATTTCAAATAACAATAGTAGTAGCGTTAAATATATCTATGTTTCTGTATTAGGGTAAGAACAGTTAAGCAGATATTAAAGCTACAAGATTATTGTAGTTAAGATAATAAGGAAGAAAGATTATTATAATGCTCACAGAATCAGTTACGAATAGTTATAGGAGTAATTATCGAGATTCTATAAGCTGTTTTTCCATTTAATTTGTTTAATGATTTTACAATAGGCACAATATCATCACTCCTATGTTAGATGAGAAAGTTATGAAATAAAGTTATATAAGTTGGATAAACAATTAAGCGAGTTAGTAATGTATGGTAGTGGTGATAGTTCTTGTGACAGGCCATGCTCGATTGTACCTTTCAGAACCAGAAGGAGCAAAATAGGCTTAAGGCTTTCACAGAGTGTTTAATGGAAGCGAATGCTTGAGGGATAATTCTTTAGGGAGCTGTGAATAGACTCTATAAGATATAAGATCCTATAAAGCCGAGCTGATAGAATGTAGAGTCAAAATGTCTATATCATTAAAGCGGCATTCCGCGCCACATGATCGCCAAATCTTCTCATACGACCCACTCACTGTCACACCAGCTATCTACCAACAGCCGACCAAATAAAATATATATGTAAATTTCAAGCTTTAACACATACATTCTTACATATTCTTTAACATAATATTTGAGAATAGAAATCCTTTCTTCAGTATGGGTGGGTTATATACTTATATCCTCATCTTATTCATGTGATAACCATCTTCTATCGATTATCGACTAAGGTAATCATACTATTTATATAATATATATATATAATTTCCCTTCTAAGCTGATGTGTTAGGTAAAGAAATCTAATAAACTGATATATAGGTAGGACAAGGTAATAATAAGTAATATGCGGTATCTTTGCAAGAAAAGTGCCCATCTCATAATCCGTGGGTTTTGGTACTTTTTCTCGTTCATGGCAGCTAAAGGACGATGGTCTATCCTGAATTAGTATAGATAATAATCAAAAATATTCACTCTACATATATAAGTACGTAGCTACATATTTTCTTTAAATGCCAGTAAATTGAATAATGGCCCAGTGACTCATATCTTTCCATAATTAGCTGTATCTATTTTGTATAGACATAGGTGAGTTGAAAAGGCCAGTAATATATATATATATATATAAGTACCTAATATTCGAGATTGACAATGATACACTTGCTCTTCATTTCTTCTTTAGTAGATAAGTAAAGACATAATAATAATTTTAATGAAGATGGGGATTTCATTAAGGTTAATGCATGCAAATCCTCGTATAATTTAGATTCACATAACGATCACCTAAGTAATAATAATAATAATCACCTGAATGATTTTAATTTAAATTTTAATACTAGTAAAAATCCTAATGGAATTTATAATAATTTTAATGATATTCGCAATATTAATAATTCTACTCACACTTACTGCACAAAGGTTCAAACATCCTCACAACTATTGCATTGTTTCTATTTACTTATGAGTAGCGTAGTTCTGCTTTTCATGTGAATCCTTTCTTAAAACATTTTTTTACTTAATGTAGATGTTTCCTACAGTTCTTATAGCCTATATTATGTATATAATTAGTATACCTATACAGAATTATCTAATATACGTTATTTTATACGCTGCTAGCTCTAACACTATGAACGGGTCTTTACCTAGTGGTATTCCTCTGTCCGCTAGTAGTTTATTTCTTACCTTAGCTATCGTCCGAAAAGAGCTTATACATTTGTGTTGAATTTCCACCCAACTTGTTCTCATGATTACAGCGCTGGTTATACATAATAAATCTATTCTATCTTAGGTTTTATATCTCAATTCTGCCGAGGGACACCGGATTTTCTCTCTTGAACAATCAAAATTCTGTAGATAATTTTCTCGTCGAATTCTTGAGAGAGAATTCTTGGTGCTCGTCAGGCTATGAATATACAAGGCACGTGAGAATCCTTCAGTAGAATGCGAGTGACAATATTTTAAGAATCACTCATATATTAGTAACCTTATATTCGCTTCTGTACAGATCTACATTTATATAATTGGAATCATAAAGTTATATTGTTTTATCAATATTATTAAAAGGTCTTTTGATTTTTTACGATTATGTAATAAATCATTGTGGCTAAAAGGTCACTAATCGCTAATTCACTTCATATATCTATTAATTATTTCTACTATTTACTCTTGTACATTATTATCATTATTTCATTATAATATTATTTATCTACTCTAGATTATTTTACTCTCATTAGTGAGCTCATGCTTTCTTTATCTTGCAATTATTCTTATTTGTTTCTTCATTATTCACTTACTTATTATTAATTCCATTATAATTATTTAATTATCTCTTATTATTTGTTATTTCTATTCATTCTTACATCTTTTTAATTTTATTTTGATAAATGACTCGTATATTATTAGTGTCCTTATTTAATATTTGTAATTATCTAATTTTATATATTCATATTCTCAAACTATATCTATTATTTATTCACCTACTTGATTTATCTTATTTTTCACTCGTGTATTTCTTTAAGGTCTATATACTCATTCCTCTCATCTAATTAAATTCGATGATCTATTCATTTATCTTCAAATTTTCAATCTCATTTTCTTATGTATGTCAATTTTATATACTCTTCTCATTTTTAGTTGTATTATATATTTCTACCTTTCTGACCTGTTATCATATTATTATTATTATTATTATATATTCATTATATATTATTTTACTTTTTATTCATTTATCTTTTATTCACTTCACTATTTACTTTTATTTATTATCTGATTCCTTATTTTTATTTTTGTGTTTAATAATCTGTATGATTTTTTTATAGTGGACTATTTCATAATTAATCATTAATTAGCTCATGCACTCTACTTTAACATTAATTTATCTTTTCATTTATTATCCATATTCTTCATTTAGTATACTCACTTATTTCTTATCTATTCTCGATTCACTTTGAACTAATATTAAATTACTTAGATTATACTTATCCTATTATATATAATTATTAACGTTATTTTACTTAATTGTTATTTACTATTATTATCTTTTAATTTTTTTATCTTTATATTTATCTTTGATTTTTGATTACGTTTATCGTTTCTTTTCCGCACTACAAAATCATATCATTATATCAATCATTGTTTAACTTTATTTATTACTATAAGTTATCATTTAATTATTATTATTTAATGCTATTATACATTAATTATCACTCATCATTCACGTAACTCTGAGTCTGGTCTTAATTCTAAAGCATATTCATTATCTTATCTTTTGTTTCCATAAGGAACAAGTCTGTGTTCTATTATTAATGAGTTCTGCATCATTATCTATTTATCGTATCTATCTCATTATTATTATATTATATCTATTTATTCACTTTATCTCATTTACTATCTTTTATTCTTATGTTTTATTCTCTCATTTATTTCATTCATCTCTGTATTATTTATCTATTATATCTCTATATTCTATTTTTTTATATATATTATTCTATACACAATTTTATTATTATTATCCTATTTCAATATGTGATTGAGTGGACATTGATTGTACTTTTAAATATACTTTTATTATTTATCTTTATACATTTTTTTTATTTCTCATTTTTATTATTATTAATATTTTTTCTCAAGTTATCTATTATTGATTTATTCATATTATAATAATAACTATTCCTCATTCGCATACTTTTAGTGTTATTTTATACACTACTCTATTTCGAATTACTTGTTGGACTCATTTTAATTATTGTGCTACTTACGATAATATCATAGATTCCAATCAGTTATACTCTAATTTTGATAATAATATATACGTTTGTAATATAACTCTCTTCTTCCTCTTTAGTACCTCACTACTATGTGATCTCTCAGTGTATCAAATAGTCTATTCTAAATTATTTATTATCTAATCTACCTATTATTTATTTGTGGAGGTTTTATATATGATCATTTTATTTAAATAATATCTTATATTATTTCAAAAATATTGACTGTGATGTGCGCTCTACTTAGTATCATTCACTTAATCTTATGTACTAATTCTTAAAAAAGAATTTTGTCTTTATTTTCAATTAATAATTATTTAAAATTTTCAGTTATTTCAATATTCTATTAATTCATTATTGATAACTATGCACATTTTTGAACCGACTTCCAGACTCTCTGTAGTGTGGGGTCCTGAATCTGCTTCTCTTTAAAATCAAGGCGATCCTGTATAAGTTCACGCGTCAGTTCGCCTTCTGCAGGTAAAACTTCTGCTGGAGCTGCAATTTCTGGCTCTCGGGTACTTTCCGTTCCATCGGATTCTGACCCATTTTGTTTGGTTCTTTAGTTCATATTTATGAAGAGATCTTTCGAGAGTTTCTTACTTCTGTCTTGTATCATGACTTGGTTTCCAAGACTTACTAACTACTTCTTCTGTGAGAATTTATTAGCTATGAGTCGACTATTTAGTTTATGTACAAAAAACCTCTGATCACTTCGTGTAATTATAAATATTGGTTCCGGCAGTAGTAAATATTATATTCTGCATTTACACTTCACTAGTTATTTGGCCTAATTATTTCACGTTCAATCATTTTCACTTGTTTGATGCTCATTATCTTGTGGTGTGAATTTCAGTCGTCACCTTTTCGAATGATTCTATCACATTTCATCTCTTATATTACATTGACTTGAGTGTTGTGATACATTATTTATGCGATATTATTCCTTAAATCGATTGATGTATTTCATTATTTTAATTGTCTATTATCTCACATTATTTATATTATTTAACTCTGAGTATCTTTTTATGACACATTTTAGTTTACATACTCTGTCATTTATACCATTTCTTCCAATTTTTGGGACTACAATTATTATATTCTATGCATCATTAGATATAGGAATTATTTACTGTCATACTTATATGAGTCCCTATTTAGATTATTCTCAAAATACTCTACTACTAAGAGTATATCTTCAATTACTGTATTGTAGTATTATATCACTCTTACCATCTTTCAAACTCTTATATTAACTTATTATATTATCACTCATGTATTCAATCTATTATAGATTATCATTATTCACTGAAGTGTGTTTAATAAAGATTATGTACGGTTAATTTACATCAACAATTGATCATGATTGTTCTTTTCACAATATGGGCAGTTTATCGATTCAGTATGTAGTAGTAGTTAACGTTAAGTAACCTGTTAATTTTTATTATTATTTAACTTCTTGAAGAGTGTGAGCATCTGGAATTATTACTCGACTTATTTATTTGTGATAGTTAGTTTACAAACTTAAGAAATTGAATAAACCTCTTATTTTTATTGTATGCTCGGTGTAGTATGTTTACGTTGTATTATAATTAAACAAATTTATTGCCTTCCATTTAAATTATGTCAAACGTTGCATTACAGCACGTGACCACCTGAACACTTCACCATTGAGTAAAACTTCCTTGCGTACCGTAAATCCCACTTACTTAGGTAAGATTCATTTGGGGATGATCCTTCAACTAGTTACCTCTTCACATACCATTTACTACGTGACAATCTTGTGTATTTGTGGATCTCTTCACCAGACATACTTTCAATGGGTTTCGTCCTACTTTTCATGAAACTTTTGCCCGATCGCATACTTTTAGTTGACTTGTCTCTCCATCTTAAATGACGATTATTGTTGTAACGTTCTAATCCGAACCCTGATTTGTAGCCTATTAAGTAATTGGCGTGAATATCGCTTGTCGTCTCCTCATTAGTGCATTACGTAATCTATTTTGCCTCATATTAGAGCTTTTGTCTAATTTGGATTATTTTTAATTGAGGTAAATTTGTTAGCACTATTTATAATTCGCTTTCAGTTAATCCTATGGCTATCTTTCTCTGTTTCATTGCCTCGAGCAACGCTTTATCGGCTTCCGAGTTGTTTTCTATTTAGTGATTGAATATTGTTGAATAATTTCCACTATGATATATATTAATTATTTGGGATCAAATTTTTTTGTATTCATTCATCTCGTTGGTAAATTTATTTATTATGTATATTTCATTATTATATTTTATTATTATTTATATTAAGAGTGGATATTGTTCTATTACCTTTTATATATTATATAATTATATCTCTGTGACTGTATTTATTTTAAGTGTGGATTCTAATATCTGGATATTTAGTTAATTATTTCATCTCTTATTTTACAATCATGAATGGTAATTTAAGGTAATTGGAACGTTTCTCATATGAAAGATATTTGATAAAACACTTAATACTCAGTTCTTAATAATACGTTGCAGGTCCTTAGGGACATAGCTTCATGTACTTGTCAACTGAGAAAATGTTAGCAACTCTTCAAAAGTCTCTTTTACATTAGCGACGGCGACCCATTTTCTCAGCTACTCAATGAATCCTGGTCAATATAAAACTTTAGGAATTAACATCCTCGATAGGGGTCATCGCTTTAACCCTAGAACAGGTAGCTTCAAAACATTTATATCCCGGTTATCTTATGTCCAGTAGACCGCAATTTTAAGAAATTTTTATAAAATAATTATTGCCATTTTTTTTTTGCTCTTTTTAATTTTCATTGTATATATGCATCATTCCCCTATTCATTTATGTTGTATATATTATTTGTAAACGAACCAATAATTTTTAAAAAATATTTCTGAAATACTGGTAAAAAAATACACCTCTCTCTTTAAAAATATTCATAAAAAATAAACGAATTCCTTTATCTCGATGCAGTTTTTTACATTATAAAGAAGAAGCTTATTACGTCATAGATTCTCAGACCAAAGCCTCTAACAGTTTAGGGGATATATGAAAAATGGGGGTGAATATGACGTATAAAAGCAGCCCTAAAAAAGTACTACAAACTGAGAAATTTCGGAATTTTTTTTCTTTATAACCCTCCTTCCTCTATGAGTTCTATAAGAACACTGAGAATGAATTTTAGCTTACATTCATATACAATATACGAAATAATCGATTATGGCGATATATCCAGGATTAGGTGAGTATTAGTAGTCGAGTATATCAAAAACCCTATAAATACTCCTTCATTGTTGCTAAAGTTGGGGGGGGGGAAGTTAAGTGCCTTTGTACCAAAGTAGATTACTGATAATCTCAGTGGAAGAGAGAGAGAGAGTGAGTGTGTGTTGAGGGAAATATTGCGTTGGACACACATGAATGCGATATATAATAAATAAGGAATGCTCTATTTTTTTATTTTGAATGCTTAGCCACCGTATTTGAGTTATTATTTCTCGAGAATGAAGCACTGAGTATGGAGCGAGAACGTGATGACTCTACTCCCAGCGTAGCGTTTTCCAACTAGGAAGCGTAAAGTGAGAGAGAGGATATAGGGATCATCTTTTAGAAGAGTATTGAGAGTATATGTGTTAGTGAGAGTGACTCACTGTCTATTATTATGATTGTAGGACCACAGAAGGTAGTCCACACTTCGCTGCCATCTATCTTGCGAGTGCATATGATCTAATAAGGAATCGATGAAATAGTTTAATAATTATTATTTAGCGCCACCAGCGATGCTGGTTGCGCGGAGCGTAGTAGAGTCAGTAGATGGCATAATGAGCGTTATGCTACGGAATTAGATGGTCTTCGACATTATAGTTAGCTTGTGGCGTTAATAGAGTTGAGACATATTGATAGCGGTCTGCGTCTCGAGACACACATATATCTGCTATAGAGTATGTTACATTAGAGAGGAGATAAGGTCTCGGCTTGTTCAGTTTTATATGAGGGTATTAGCACGGGTATATATCGCGCGCGCGCGGAGCATGGAGCCGCTAGTATGGTATACCAGTTAACACCTCTGCTCATGATTCAATTCACTACACCTCAGTGCTTCCGAGGACCACTCAGAGTACACGAGTCTCGCTCGCGCCACACTCCGAGGGGTCTCTCCTCATCACACACTCCTCCCTCTCTCCAGCATCTCCTTTTTCCATCCATCCACACACTTCTTGCCTCCCCTTCTTCTTCTTCTATCCCCTCCGCCTCCCAATCTCTCCTAACCACTCTCTGTTCTTCTCACTAGATGCCCATCCCATCTTAACATTCCCTTCTCCGCTCTTCCCACCAAACATTTCTTCCAATCACATCTCTCCCTCACAACCCTATTCCTAATCCTCTCTCTTCTGCTAACCCCACAAACCGGTCTCAACCCCTTCATCTCAAATAATTCCAACTTCTTCCTGGACCGGCATTCAACCCCCACGTTTCACAACCATACAACACCGCTGGTACACAATTTTTTCAAAACATTCTTATCTTAACTTTCTGTGATCAATTCCTCCCCTTTCCATAATTCTCTCAGATAATAGACGACGTGAGCTCTCCTACTCTATGTTCTATCTCCTCCTTCATACCTCCCCCCTTACCTCAAATCAGCCACCGAAAACCATCCCTGAGAACTCTAAAAATCTTTAACTGGCATACTAACTCAAATATAGACCCCTACTCTAACCTCTGAAGAGCTATTTCCGAATGACGCTAAGAGACACTCTCTCACTAGATGATTTAGCCAACAAGGAATTTGGTATTTTAAGCCCCTTTTTGTCAACATTCTTCAAACTTCCCTCACCAAATAACCTCAGCCCTTCCGCGTTCTCCGCCACTAGGGCAGTATCGTACCCATATACAGTATATATATAATATATATATTTATAGTATTTATAAAT
>JABUQX010071138.1:0-2500 GCA_015478945.1 Trachelipus rathkii
TTATTTATATTTATATTATTATATATTTATCGTTGTGGCTTATTTAACTAATGACAAATCATCATCTTCCGTTTATGAGACTATTGCACTCACTTACAACTCATTTCCCTTTCTTTTCTCGCTTTCCTAATCTTTGGTGCACTTACTAACTCATTTCCTAACCTCGTACTTTTTCTTCTACCTTACTTATTTATATATCTGTACACTGAGTATATAGTTGTACTTTAGTACTATACCTCTTATTCCATACTTATATCTATTATATCATTATTATTTTATACTATTAGGCTATTATTATATATTATATATTATCATTTATTATGATTTACCCTAATCTATTAAATTAATATCTTTACTATTATCATTATAATATTTATTATTTATATATTTATTATATATTATTATTCTTTTAATATTATACTTATTATAATTATATCAATCAATTTATATTTTATCTTAATACTATATTATTATATAATATTATCCTTATATCTCATCATCTTTATCTTAGTACGTTTATCCTCTATTAATTATATTATATATCTCTATCTCTATTATCTTATAATATTTAATTATTATCTTCTTTCATTTTCATTACTACTATATATATATATTATATCAATTAATATTATTATATCTTTATTATTATTTCTATAATATTCTCTCTATATCTATTATATTAACACTTCATAATTTATCACAAAGAAATATCTTAAATTATATAAAAAGATTAATAATCATAGTATATAACTATATATCTATCTTACTTCGTCACTAATCTATCATTTATATAATAAGACTTATATATAATATTCAATTTACATTCTTATTGGACATACTTTGTTCGCCTCACTATATATAGTCCTTGTGCCTCGTGCGGATATCGTTCATATTACCCCTCTACCTCACGTTATCCTATCTATTATTTATTACTTACTACCTTACGCCCATCCCTCCGTTTCTATTGACTCCTACACTGTGCTCTTTATATTATATACTTACTGCCCTTTCAATTTCTCGAGTTATCCGTTTATTAGTGATATTTATAGTTTTTATTTCGGATAATTCGGTTCGGTTCGGTATATTGGTATTATTATATGAAATTTGGGTTCAATTATTACGTATATCGCGGTATCTAGTGTGAGTCGTTATACACCCTTACCAGTCCCGTATTTTTATGCCCTTCATTTTATTTGCCTCTCTCTTATCTTATCTTATCTTATTATCTCTTATATAATATTATTATTATATTTACTCTATCATTTACGGTAGGCGCGAGCCCCTTTTTCACCTTCGGTTCAGCCCACGTCACCCCTACGCCCTGTGGCCCACTTTCAGTCCGCTTATTAGACGTCACTACCGCGTTCCTAACATATCACCATGTTTATTTACTACCTTACCTTCAATTAGTATTAACGTTATTCACATGTTCAGTACCTTATTATATTTATATTATATTATTAATAAGTACGCCCTGTGCGCGCTTACACATTATCCATTTACTTTTTATTTTATTTTGTTTTTATTACTATATTATTAATAATATTAATTAAATACCCCCTTCGGCGCCCGCCCAACCACTCCATCCTCTCCCGCGCCCGTCTTTACCAGATCGCTTAACCCTTTTTTCTTTTCTTGCACCTATGCCATATGCTACCCTCTTACTATTATATTATATCCACCTACTGCTGACAGTATTTTACCTCTGCTTTACCCTTCTTATTTATGTGCTCTATTTACTCCTCGCTTTCGCTCTTGAGCCTTCTGTAATCTATCTGAGGGGTCCTCTTCTTTCTCACTCACCGCACTTATTTATTTACTCCTTACTCGGGCTGCTCTGGCTGTTACCTTTACTCTGCTCTATCGCAATCTCCTTGCAGCTTACTTGCTCCCCCTCTATACTCACCTCGGCCGTGCGATCTGGTATTACTTTGAGGTTGAGTTTTTCTACTCAGTTATTTTCTATATTATTCACCGTCTACTTACGACCTTCCATCTCTCATTATAATACTTAGTTACTTGCCTAGCACGTTCTTACTCTCAGTTTGTATCCCTCTTACATCCACTAATTAAGTCAGTCAGTGTTGACTTAGGCTCTTGTGCCCTTCCGTTGTGAGACACTTTATTTCCCTCATGGTTCTCACGGCTCCTTATCTTTTATTTACTTCGTTTATTTCACTTGCTTCACTTTATTCGTCTGTGTAATTGTTTGAACTTATTAAGTTAGTTATCTTACATGTATTGATAAAATAACTTGTGTCTCACACTCAATTTTTAATTTCATCTTATCTATACTTCAGTTCTCTATCTTATTATTTATTTATCTTTATCTATGATCTTCTTATCATCTCTATATTCATCTATTCTCTTTACTCTATCATTCATTATTTATTTATAATATATTGTTTATTATTTTTTTTATACTTATTATTATTATCATCTATACTTACGCATCTTACGTTGTTCCCTTCATCCCCTACCTCCCCCTCCTGGGTCCATT
>JABUQX010071138.1:12500-20992 GCA_015478945.1 Trachelipus rathkii
GTCCCAAAACCCAGTCAAATTGCCTCCAGTCACGTTCCCATTCACGGGTCAATCCAACTCCTTTGTAAAGGTTCTAATCCAAGACACCTGTTTGAATATTTAAAGGTTTATTTGACAAATCCTTTCGTTTTAATTTTTGAGCACTTTCAAACCTTTAATTTTCTAACCAGTTCACTGAAATTTTACAAGCAGACAATCTTTCCTTTTTTGCAGCAATGTCCATCAGTTCCTCTGAATTCTAGTTGGTTCGTCCCAGCCATTACAATATATATATATATATATATATATATATATATCTATATGATATATATATATATATATATATATAATAATATATATATAATATATATATTATATATATATAAATATATATATATATATATATATAATTATATAGTATATATACTATATATATATCATTAATATCTCAATTGAGGTTTTAGTGAATAGTAAATAAGTCAATTTCTTTTCAAATTTATATTTAAAATTCACTTTTTTGTTTTTGAATATTACTTTCTAATTTTCTTTAACAATAAATGATAAATAATGTTTTTTTTTTATTATTATTTTACTAAGCTCTCCTAAATCATTATATTCCCCTCAAGTGTGCTAATTTTAAGAGCCATTATCATTTTATTTTATTTTTTAATAAAAATCTACACACTCTTTATAAATTCATATCATAAAATACGATTTCTTGATAGAACCAAAAAGAAAATTACATTACATGATTACAATAAGCAGCATTGCTGTAGAGTAAGAGAGATTTAAATTAATCAAACTAAGTTACAAATTGTTTATTCATAAAATTTGTAATTTATATCACATAAAAAAAATTACCACTTCCATAACAAGTGTATCATTTAACAAAGAATCTATTATAATACATGTATATATATATATTAAATATTTATATATATATATATATATATATATATATATTAATATAATATATATATGTATATTTACATAGGTATGTATATATATATATATATATATCTATATATACTATATATATATATAATATAATAAATATATTACTACTACTATATATATATATTTACATAGATTGATATTCTGTATATTGAATATCTTTGTTTATTTGTTTTATTATTCTAGTTATTTCATTTTGGAGCAAATTATATATACTATATATATATATATATTATATATATATATATATATAATATATATATACTGATATCATGGTATAATATATATATATATGTAATTTTATATATATATTATATATATATTATATATATATTATATAATAAATATACTATATATATATATTTATATATATATTATATATAATGTATTCTATATATAGTTTATATATATATATATATATATATATATATATATATATATATATATATATTTATATATATATATATATATATATATATATATATATATATCTACATGCATAAGTTCGAGGACGGACTAGATCTAGGACAATTGAATTTTTTGATTTCCCATTTTCTTTTATTCGAAATCCAATTTAAATATTTGAGGGACACAGTTGTCTCTGTAATTGATTTTCAGAAGACAAGTCTGTATTTAGTTTTCAATTTTAGGAACATTTATAAGTTCATTGAAATTGTTCTTATGTCTTTATTTTTTTTGGTGGTTGTTAGAGTTTCCAACTAGTATTTATCAATTTAAAGCTACAGCTGACTGTTATGTTTTTTAAAGTATAAAGAAGAGTCAAAAAACTTTTAATAATAATAATAATAATAATAATAATAATAATAATAATAATAATAATAATAATAATAATAATATAATTAATAATAATAATAATAATAATATAAATAATAATTAATAATAATATAAAATAATAATATTAAATACTATTTTAAATATCAGAAACTAAATATTTATACTAAATAGAATAAATTACCTATAAAATAATAATAAATAATAATAATATAAATAAATACAGAATAAGATAATAAATATCATAATAATATAATAATAATAATAAATAATAATAATAATAATATAATAATATATATATCATATAATAATAATAAAATAATAATATAATATAAGTTATATATTATATATAATATTAATATAATAATATAATATATATATATAATATATTTATATAATATATATATATATATATACTATATATATATATATATAATTATATATATATTATATATATATATATAACTATATACTATATATATATATATATATATATAATATATATATAATATAATCTATAATACATATATATTATATATGCATGAGTCATTGGTAGATTATATATAATATATATTTATATATTATTATATATATTATTCACCTAATTTATATAATAATTTATTAATTTTTGCATATAAGGTTCTTGATTATGGACGAATTTCTCATTTTACCTGCCCATTTGTTTAGGATATGAGTTACCTTACATCCCGCCTTTTTCTCTTTTTTCAATTCTCTTCATTTTCTATCGCAAATATTTTTCGTGATTCATCTATGTCTGTCTGTCTGGGTGTCTGTCTGGGTGTCTTCTTCATACCTGGTCTTTCTAATTCTCTCTCTCAACTGGTCTCTCTTTCTCGTTCTCCTACTCACAATTAATCTTTTTCTCTCAACCTTCTCGATTTCTTTATTTATCTCTTTTTATCATTTTTTCCACATGATCATGATGTATCCCATTATCTAGTCTATCTTATTCTATCTATCTATCTATCTCTTCTTATCTATCCTATCTATCTATTAATCTAGTCTATTTATTATCCTATCCTATCTATCTATCTATCTATCTATCTACTATTCTATCTGCTATCTAATCTTAATTTATCTTATCTATCTAGCTATTATCCTATCATCTATCTATCTTTTTCAGTCTATCTATATCTATCTATTCTATCTATTATCTATCTATCTATCTATCTTCTATCTATCTATCTCCAATATATCTATCTATTTATCTATTTATATTTATCTATTTATCTATATCTATCTATCTATTCTATCTATCTATCTGATCATCTATCTATCTATCTATCTATCTATCTATCTATCTATTATTCTAAAAGCACTTATAAAATCCATTTTACATTTTTTCACAGCAGTTTGCACAAGCTATCAAAAGTACTTATCACACTTCCACCAAATACTTGTACAATTGAGTTCGGATTCTTTGTAACAAATTTTTAAAGAATTTCCCCTCTCTTAAAAGAACTATCCGTGAGGTTTGAACTATATATATATATAATATAGTTATATAATTATATTATATATTATATATTATATATATATATATATATATATTAATATACTATTATATTATATATATATATATATATATATATATAATTATATATATATAATAATATATATATTAGCTATAATATATAATATATATACTAATATATATAATATATATCTAATATATCATATATATATATATATATATTATATATATTAATATATTATATATTATATTATATATATATATATTAAATATAATATATATTTATATATATATATATCATATATATATAATTATATATATATATATATAATATATATATATATATATATATATATATATTATATATATAATATATATATATATATATTATATATATATAAACATAAAAAATTAGTCCCATAAATGGTTCATTTTTCTTCCTAAAATGTACCTTCGAAGTGACTTTTGTTTTTATAATTTAAGTTATAAGATTGTTTTCTAATTATTGTCCGTTTGAAAGCTGAAAGTTTGGTTATAGCAAAAGTCAATTTCTAAAATTATTATGAACAGAAAAGCTTTTAATTCAACATATATTGATGTTTGCATTTATGATACAAGAATTGAATAAGGAAAAAAATTCGTCCCTTACACTAAGTAAGATTTTTTTCAAATGGTACTGAAATTCTTGTTTTCGTCTCGTATAAATCATATATAAGAAGATTTTGTATCTTGTACTTTGTGAAGGAAATTGATATGTTTTGTTTGAATTTTGCAATGGAACATCATTAAAAGACGTAATGTTAAATTTTAATTAATATAGCTGATAAATGTTTAAGTTATTTTAATTCATGAAGAAGTTGGATTAATATATTAAACCAACTTTATATAAACAAGTTAACATTGTCCCCTCACTAAAGTTAGATTTCGAAAAGCAGTCAAAGTGGCTTTTTGTCTTTATTACTTATATGGGAAAGATTGTGCTAATCCATATTTGGTGAAGGAATTGATATATTATTTGAGAATTGAATGAAAGATCATAGGATAAGTAATTTCAAAATTATTACCTATATATATTACTATATATATATATATAATATATATATATATATAAAATATACTAATATATATATATTATAATATATATATATATATATATATATATATAATTATATAATATTATATTATATAATATAATACATTATATTATATATTATATATAAATAAAATATATATATATATATACTAAATATATATTATAATATATATATATATATATATTATTATATATGATATACTATATATATATATTATATATATATATAATATATTATATATAAATATGCGATGTGACATTGGCGCTCTATCTCTCTACTATAGGTATTACAACGACAAGTGCACGAGAGAGTTTATCTCTCGCATTTCGCCAAATCTGCATCACAATCGTAGTACTAGAGGCGCTTTGTTGTCGCATGAATTATGTGGGAATACTGTCAACTCAAGGCTCTCTCTTTGTGGTATCTCTTTCTTTCCCGGCATATCTGTTAAGTGGAATTCCCTTCTTTAATCTGTTTTTCCTTCTGTTTTTTTAATAGAGGTGCCTTGCTGTCGCATGAATTCTCTGTGAGTACTGTGAACTCAAGACTCTCTCTTTGAGGTAAAACTTTCTTTCCAGCCACATCTGTTCTGTGGAATTCCCTGCCTTCTTCTGTTTTTCCTTCTTTTTCTTAACTCTCTCTAAGGCCCACTTCAAGGAATTGCGTTAGGTATAGGTTAATTGTGTTTTTTTTTAATTTTATTTCTTTACCAACCTCCCTGTTTTTCTAATGTGGGTTTGTATGTAAGAACCCACATTACCTTTTAGCGTCAGAAAAATTTCTTGCATACAATGGGCCATTTTCTTTTTCAGATTTTGTTGTGATGGCTAGGCTTTTGGAAATGTAGGCTGGAATATATTATGGGACACGATTTAACAAAAAAAAAATGCAAAAGAAATAAAGTTTATATTAGTTATAGAATATTTTTGGCAAATTTTCTATTAGAGAATGGTGAATTGAAACACTTTTTTTTTGTTCCGATCATAAAAAAATTATTTCAATTCCATTTTCAAAGCGAAAACCATTTAAATTTACTGTAGATGGATGGAAAAATAAAATGATTAATTCATTTTAACAAAGACCCAGATTACTTTGGGTGAAATAAAATGGCTACCTTACCTATTAAGGGTTAAAGCACATTACTTCAAAATCATTGCACATTTTTTTCCCAGCAGTTGCCCAAGCTATCAAAGTACTTATCAAACTTCCACCAATTACTTGTACAATGGAGTCCGGATTTTTTGTAACAACTTTTTAATGAATTTCCGCTCCTTAAAAGGGCTGTGCCCTTGAGATTTGAACTTATATATATATACATATTACTAAGTTGGCTGTTACATTATATATATATACAGCTGGTACAGCTGGAGTACATATTGGTGCTATATTAGAAGAAGATATTATTATGCTGCTGGCTGTATATATATACATATTACATGGTTATACATATATACATATGGCTACTATGCTGCAGCAAAGAGCTGGCAGGCTGGCTGGCTGCAGCTGGGCTGAGCCATGGCTGGCATATATATGGCAAGGCTGGCTAATATATATATATATACAGTGTTGGGAACATGAAAAATTAGTCCCATAAATGGTTTATTTTTCTTCCTAAAATGTACTTCGAAAGCTTTTTGTTTTTATAAATTTATATAAGATTGTTTTTCTAAATTATTGTCCGTTTGAAAGCTGAAAGTTTGGTTATAGCAAAAGTAATTTCAAATTATTAATAACAGAAAAGCTTTTAATTCAACGATATCAATGTGATGTTGCATTATTTATAAAGAAATTTGAATAAGAAAAAAAATTTCGTCCCTACACTAGTAGATTTTTTTTCAAAATGTACTGAAATTTGCTTTTCGTCTCTATAAACATATATAAGAAGGATTTTGTAACTTGTATTTGGTGAAGGAAATTAAATGTTTGTTTGAAATTGCAAAGGAACATCATAAAAAACGTAATTTAAATTTAATTAAAAGCAGAGGAATGTTTAAGTTATTTTATTTCAATGAAGAAGTTGCATTATATATTAACAACTTTATATAAAACAGTTAAATTGTCCCCTCACTTGTAAAGTTAGATTTCGAAAAGCAGTCAAAGTGGCTTTTTGTCTTTATTACTTATATGGGAAAGATTGTGCTAATCCATATTTGGTGAAGGAATTGATATATTATTTGTGAATTGAATGGAAGCCATAGGATACGTAATTTTAAAATTGTTGGGCCGATACAAAGGCTACATAAGTATATGCTGGCGTTGGCTGGTTGTTGTTGAAGAGCATAGCATATAGCGATATGATAGCAAAGAAGAGCAGAAAGGTGCCATATATATATATATATATATATATTATGTTATGTTGCTATGCTGCTATATATATATATATGGCGGCAAGGTTAAAAATACAGCGTAGCAAGAAGATGCTAGCTGGCTGTTGGTGCTACAGCTACATATATTGTTAAGGTTGAGCATATGAGCAGCAAGAGCATAGCAGTTACAGCAGTGCTATATATATATATATATATATATATATATATATATATATATATATATATATATATATATATATATATATATATATATATATTTTATGCGACATTTGCGCTCTCTCTCTTTTCTATATATATTACAACGACAAGTGCGCGAGAGAGTTTATCTCTCGCATTCCGCCAAATCCGCATCACAATCGTAGTACTAGAGGTGCTTTATTGTCGCATGAATTATGTGTTAATACTGTGAACTCAAGGCTCTCTCTTTGTATTACCTCTTCTTTCCAGCCATATATGTTATGTGGAATTCCCTGCTTTCATCTGTTTTTCCTTTTTTTTCACTAGAGGTGCCTTGTTGTCGCATGAATACTGTGTGAGTACTGTGAAATCAAGGATCTGACTTTGTGGTATCTCTTTCTTTCCACCCACATCTGTTCTGTGGAATTCCCTGCATTCATCAGTTTTCTCTTCTTTTTTTTACTAGAGGTTCTTTATTGTCGCATGAATTGTGTGTGAGTACTACTGTGAACTCAAGGCTCTCTCTCTTTGTGGTATCTCTTTTTTCCAGCCACATCTGTTCTGTGGAATTCCCTGCTTTTATTGGTTTTTCTTTCGTTTTTGTACTAGATGTGCTTTGTTGTCGCATGACTTTTGTGTGAGTGCTACTGTGAATCCAAGGCTCTCTCTCTCTCTTTGTGGTACCTCTTTCTTTCCAGCCACATCTGGTAAGTGGAATTCCCTGCCTTTATCTGTTTTTCCTTCTTTTATTTTACTAGAATTGAATTGTGGTCGCAGGAATTCTGTGTGAGTACTGTGAACTCAAGGCTCTCTCTTTGTGGTTCCTCTTTCTTTCCAGCCACATCTGTTCTGTGGAATTCCCTGCCTTCATCTGTTTTCCTTCTTTTTCTTAACTCTCTTTAAGGCCCACTTCAGGGAATTGCATTAGGTATGGGTTAATTGTGTTTTTTTTTTTAATTTTATTTCTCTGCCCCCTCCATGTTTTTCTAATGTATGTTTGTAAAGACCCACATTACCTTTTAGCGTCAGAAAAATTTCTTGCAAACACTGGGCCATTTTCTTTTTCAGATTTCGTTGTGATGGTTAGGCTTTTGGAAATGTAGGCTGGGATATATTTTGGGACAAGATTAACAAAAAAAAAAAAAAAAAAAATGCAAAAGAAATAAAGTTTTTATTAGGTATAGAATATTTTTGGCAAATTTTCTTTTAGAAGATGGTGAATAGAAACACCATTTTTTAGTTCCGATCAGAAAAAATTATTCTAATCCATTTTTCAAAGCGAAAACCATTTAAATATATATATATATCAGTTATATATATAATATATATATTATATATTATTGGTTATTATACATATATATATAAGATATTATTATATATATAATAAATCGGACGAGGCACAAAAGGAAGTTCCTGCTTCTCGCATGCCTCGGCTGGAAGAGTCGTTGTCGAATGGAGCTGCTGCAGCAGCGTCAGCAACATAAGTAGCAGGAATAGCAGCAGAAGCATGTTCATCGGCCGCAGCAGCAGGAGCAGGAGCAGCAGCACCATCCTCGTCGCCTTCATCTTCGTGGTTGATGCAGTCGTCGTCGTCGTCGTCGTTAGAATCTCATGGTCAAAATGATAATGAAAGCGAAATAGTTAAAAAAGCTAGAGAGCGAATGAGGCGAGCCG
>JABUQX010071139.1:7500-10000 GCA_015478945.1 Trachelipus rathkii
AGCGCCCAAAATTCATGCTAAACACAAATTACGCAAGATGAGCACTAAGACGCTGCTTTAAGTGAGGGAGTTAATGAGTAGGAAACACAGATATGGAAGAGAAATTCCACAGAACAGAGGTGCAGGAAAGAAGGAAGCCACCGCAGCGAAATAGTCTGGAGTTGCTAATATATCAACACAAAACTCATGTGCCAAAACAGCCAAACCGCTTGTTGCCACGAGGTGTCGTAAAGTGTGTAACGCGATGTAGAAGTTCCCCTCGAGCCACTTGCCGCCTACATTACCTTTAGAAAGGGATAAAGCACCAACATCGGGCCGCAAATATTGAGGGTCAAGTGAACTAGAAAGTACAGGACAGTTTTAAAGTCTTTTGGCCTTGACTCGACCTATGTAAAACCCGGTGAAACCAGAACACCCCCCCCCCAGATATGAGAGGAGTACTCCATACAAGGGCGATGAGACCTTGTATAACTGGACAACTGAGAAGAAGAAAAAAGTCTCGCAGTTCTAATCAGAACTCCCAGTTTCTTTTTGAGGCCGCCCTTGCAACCGTTGTGATTTGAGGTTTTCAATACATTTTTTTTTGTTTATGTTAAGCGCCAAGGATGTTATATTGTCAACAGGAAAGACGAGAGACCGTCGAAAGAGATAGGAAAGTTAGGTGTCTAAAGAGGAAGATTTGTAGAAAGTTGGGTTTTTTAAAGAATAAATTTCACAAGCTTGAGACGACCCCACCCGGAATTTTATGCCAGATCAGCTGGGAATTAGAATCGGAAAGATTAAGACGAAATTCAATTCTTGAAGTAAAAAGAGGGAACAGAATTGAATGAGTGAGATGAAGGGATCGAGTCATGCGGCATATGAGTGGATAGGGAGTTAATGTGGCAGGTGAGAAGATCATTGAAGAAAAGCAGGAATAAAGTGTAGGAGATAAGACAGAAATCTGAGGAACACCACTATTGACAGAAAAATGAAGAAGTCGCCCCATCAACACAGCCGACATTGGGCGATTTGAAAAAAGCTAGATCATAAGTGAGCAAAGAGAGAAGGAAACCCACAAGAGGGGACTTGGAGAGCAGTGACGCGTGCCATACCGGTCAAGAATGCTGGATAATGTCAACGCCAACACACAATCTTCTCGTTTCTAAGTGGTGAAAAACATAAATCGGTTAAATAGAACGTATATCGCGCAAGTAGAATCTCGAGCGCCGAAACGCGTACTGGCAATCGGAAAGAAGGGAATGAGATTTCAGATGATCTAAGAAGTGATAGTTGGAAGGGTTTTCAAAGATCTTAGAAAGAAAACAGTTAGAGCTATATGGGCGATAGTTAGGGATCGGAAGCAGCATGCCCTTTTTTCGGAATAAGTTGGACATGATGCCGCTTCCAAAACTGAGGGAAAGTGCTAGTATAGAGGCATAGAGAATATAGTTGAACGATGGCGGTAAGCACGGAAGCCACTTCTCAAAATAAGAGAGGAATGCCATCGCGGGCCACCCGTCTTCCTAAACGTTCATAAGGTTTTAAGGAGCCGCATGCGCCCGATCAATGAAATTACTGGTAAATATTCATAGGACACCTGAGAAGAGAAGGAGGAGGAGAGGATGCCAGAATCGTCCAGGGTTGAGTTAGAGAAAATAGGAGGCCAAAGAGATGATTGGCCTTTTTCAGTTTGAGTATTAACAACAGAATCATCAGAGGCGAATAAGAGGAGGAAAGGATGATTTACAAAAGTTGTTAGAGATGGTTTTGGAAGAGGCTAGAGAGATTTGTCAGTAGGAGAACCAAGAGGTCAGCGCACTTTCGTTAAATGAAAGTCCGCTTTGCTCGTCGCAGAGTATCCCTGCAACGATTTCTAACTGAATGAAATTGGCAAGAGTGGTAAGAAAACTAGAGTTTTCTGTTTCCAGAAAAGCTCTGTCTCAAACCTGAAACAGCATTAAAAGAGCGAACGAACTAGGGATTTTGAGGAGAAATAAATAATTCATCAAAAAAGTAATGAACCTGCTCATCCCCATTAACAATTACAGTTCCACTTTATCGGCAGAAGCTGAAGGGTCTTCAGAGTCAAAGCAGTCCCTCCAATTATAGTTAGCGTAGAAACGACCAATGCACCCCAATCGGCCCGATCAAGTGCCAGAAAACGCATAAGGGCAGGCTGGACTTATAAAGATCCCATTAAATTAAATAAGAGATATAAATACTTACTAAAACTTACGATAGGAGCGAAGGTGGTGAATTTAAAAACATAATAACAAGTGGAGAAACCTAGGTCAAAAATGTTCAAGAATTGGTTTGAACCACCAGAATGAGTCTGGGTTCATAATAACTGGTTAAGATCGTTTGAGAATACTGAATGAAGTCGGCCTCCTTCCCCACCTAAATCATATGAGAGGAACGCCAACAATTCAGTGTTGTGTACATTGAAATCACCTAAATATAGGACCCAGCATTTGGATGAGAGATATAACAGTCTCGTGAGAAGTAGAAAGGTAATCAA
>JABUQX010071139.1:15000-17500 GCA_015478945.1 Trachelipus rathkii
GTTGGATCATTAATCCCAATTTTATAGCCAAAGTTATAACATTACAACTAATAATAAAAAGTTATCATTGGACCATTGTAGCTAGCATATATATATTATACTATATAATATACTCTCCATCTATGTAAGATATATTAGTGTTGCTGAATATATCTTGAATATATATATATTATATATGATATATATAGATTGCCAGCACACTCACCACTATGCATCGCTAACCAACATATATATCTCTCATCCAAATACTGAGGTCCTCTATTTAGGGGATTTCAATGTACACAACACTGAGTGGTTGGGATCCTCTCATACCTAATTTAGGTGGGGAGGAGGCCGAATTATTCAGCATTCTACGATCTGGAGCAACTAAAAAGAACAACCACACATTCCAGATTCGGTCCTAACCAATTCTTTGAACACACTTGACACTATTTTTCACACACTAGTCCTTCTCTCTATAAATACACCACCTTCGCTTCTATTGGTAAAATCTGACCACAACCTTATGTCTCTTAATTTTAATACTTTCTCATCCAACACTCATCCTGCACTGTGCGTTTGTGGAGAGCTTGATCGGGCGGATGGGGATCTGCGCTGCTCTACGGCTAACTATATATTGAGAGAGAGCTGGTGACGCTCGGCTTCTGCCGACAAGGTGGTAGCTGTAATCCGTTGATGGGATGAGCAAGGTTCATCTCCTTCTTCGACTGAATCTTTCTCTCCTCATAATCCCATGGTTCGATCGTAATTTGCTCCTGGCCATTCAGGCAGAGACAATGCGTATGGGGGGGAAAAATTCATCGTTCTCCTATCACTCTCGCAAATTTCATTCAGCTAGAAATCGTTTGCGGGATACTCTTCGACGAGCAAAAGCGGACTTTCATCAAACGAAAGTGCGCTAACCTCCTGGTTCTCCTACTGATAAATCTTTCTGGCTCTTGCCAAAAAACATCTCCAACAACTTATGTAAATATCTACCTTCCTCCTCTTATTCGATCTGATGGTTATGTTGCTTAACTCTCCAACTGACAAGGCCAATCTCTTCGGCCTCCTATTTTCCTCTAACTCAACCTAGACGAATTCTGGCATTCCTCTTCCTCCTCTTCTCTTCTCAGGTGTACTTATGCCTTTGGCCTGAGATTCACATTTTGATTCGGTGCATGAGCTCTGAAATCTATTGAACGTACTTAGGAAGGTATGGGTGCCGGATGGCATCCTCCCGCGAGTTTTGAGGGAGTAGTGCTTCCGTCTGGCCCTCTGCTCTCGTTCAACGTATATTCTCTAATGGACTGCAATACTAGCACTCCTCAGTGGTGGAGCGGTATGCGCATAATTCCAAAAAGGAAGCCGCTCTGGATCTTCTAACTATCACTTCCTATAGCTCTAACCTGTATTCTATCTAAGATCTTTGAACCCTTCTCAACTCTCATTTCTTAGCTACCATCTGAAATCTCATGTCTCTTCTTTTCGATCGCCAGTACGGCTTTCGCGCTCCAGTCTACTGTGATACTACTTTCTAATGTACAGATTATGGTTTTCCCCTCAGGAATACGGGAGACTTGCGTGTGGCGTTGACATATCCAAAGCATTTGACCGGGTATTGCACGCGTCACTGCTCTCACAAGCTCCCTCCTTTTGGATTTCCTGCTTCTCTTTGCTTACTTATGTCTAGACTTTTCTTTCAAATCGCTCAATATCGGCGTTGTTGATGGGGCGACTTCTTCTTCCTTTCTGTCAATAGTGGTGCTCCTCAGGGTTCTGTCTTATCTCCTAATTATCCTGACTTTTCATTACTGAATCTTCTCGTCTGCACACTAACTCTAATTCGCACTCATATGCCTGATGAATCGACCCTTCATTCTCACTCATTCAATTCTGCTGCCTTCTTTTACTTCTATGAGATTTGCCTCTCGCTTAAAACTTTCCGATTCCATTCTCGCTGATCTGGAAAGAATTTCCGGGTGGGGTCCGTCGCAACCTTGGTGAAATTAATTCTTTAAAAAACCAACTTCTACAAATTCCCTCTCTAAGACACCTTTCAACTTTTATCTCTTTCGACGGTCTCTCGTCTCTCCTGTTGACCAAATAATAATCATCCTTGGCCTTAACATAAACAAAAAATGTCTTGGATAACCTCACATCACAACTGGTTGCTAGGTGCGGGCCTCACCAAAAAGGAAACTTTGAGTTCTGTTTAGACTGCGAGACTTTTTCCTCTTCACAGTTACTCCGTATATGAGCAAGGTCTTCATCCGCCTTGTATGGAGTGACTGCTTCTCATAATGCTGGGGGGGTTCAGGTTCACGCCGGCTTTTGGATAGGGTCGAGTCAAACTAAAAGGATTATAAACTGTCCTGTACTTTCCTCAGTTCACTTGACCGCTTATCTTGCGGCGGCGATGTTGTGCTTTAATCTTTTTCTAATAGGTACCCGTAGCGCAGGTGCTCGCAGGAGCTTTTTGTACTCGCGGTGCCGCCTCCTTTAAGACGCCCTGCGACGC
>JABUQX010071139.1:25000-37078 GCA_015478945.1 Trachelipus rathkii
GTTTTTGAGCCAAAATATTTATATTAAGCATTCAAAAAAACACTTAATATTTAAATAGACATTTTGTTCACCTCTCTAAAATCATTTTTGGGTTTTTTCAATTATAATATAATATATTATAATTATTAATTTATATATATTATTATATATATTAATATATATATATATTAATATATATAATATATATATATATATATATTATTATATATATATATATCATATATATAAGAGTACATTCCATTCTCTTTCCCTTGAACTAAAACTGATAAATCTTAGTTTATCAGAAATTATTTTTATCGTTGTCTTCAAATTGTAGATAGCCCGCTATCGTGCCTCAATCGGTAGAGCGACAGAGTCGCATGGCAAGGACCCGGGTTCGATTCCTATTCCGGATCCTAGGTAGAAATTACCTATGGAAGTTCCTCTCATTGAATAGGGTTATGCCCAAGAGGTGTGAACTTTATGAAAATAAAATTCCAGAAACTCGTACTTTTACACATTTCATCCGTGAATGACAAAAAAATCAGTTCTTCGAGTCCCTAAAATATTTTACTCGTAGAAAATGAAACATCTTTTTGGTTCCTAAACCTCACACTCTTTTAAACATTTTTTGCAATTTTAAAATGTCAACTCAAACTTGCTTCCTCCTCACTCCCTCCTCAAGTATCTCTGTCGACAATATCGCTGTCTTAACTTCAGCCAAAGCTGAACTGTTTGTTCATATTTTTCCCTCTAATTCCTTTCTAGACTGTTCCAGAGCTATTCTTCGTCTCTTCCTTCTTTCAACTCATTAAAATATTATTTCTGCACTCTCTGAGCTTAACACTAAGAAAGCGGAGAGTGCTTAAATTATCCTTCCAGTGCTCCTCAAAACTCGTGCTTCTGATCTTGCACCTTCCATTGGTAAACTGTGTCCTCACTGCCTGTCATCTTCAATCTTTTCCTCCTGCTAGAAGAGTTCATTCATCCAGCATGTGCTGAAGAAACGGGACACCGGTCAACAATCTATCTGTTCTTCCTAAAGTTTTCAAAACTATTCTTAACAAGAATATTTAGAAACATCTTAAATCTTCTAGTCTTATCTCTGATTGCCAGTATAGCTTCTTTAAGGTTCGTTCAACTAGTGATGTTCTTTCCTTTCTCTCCGACTCTTGGTTCTTTGCTCTTCCGCATTTTGGTGTTTCTTTTTCTGTGGCAGTAGACATATCGAAGGCTTTTGATAAACTCTGGCACAAAGCTTTAATTCCCTCCCTTCCTATCCTTTCTATGGCTGCTATTGTAGATAAGCCACCATTTTTTCTTTAAATCTATCCATAGTTGTGATCCTCAGAATTCTGCTTTATTCCAACTCTTTTTTTTCCATTATGCATAGAAGATCTATCTGTTACTGTGTCTCTTCCACTTTAGAGTCTGATACTCAGCTATCAATATCTTCAATTTGGGAAAGACCGGGGGGCTTTATAATTAGACTTAAAAATTCTTTTTTGGGAAGTGGATGGCCTCGTGGATAGAGGGGGCCGGGTTAGCTGTTCATAGCGGGGAGGATGTCAGTGTTTCGAATCCGCTAATGGAGAGTAAAATCTCCTTTGACTCAGTCCATTTATGCCATAAATAATGCTAGGATGGTAGTGTTGAAGCAACAGACTTCTGATATTTCTCGTAATTAATTTTGTATTAGAAGATATTGTTTACATGTCTCAATAACTCAGCTTCTTCATCTATCTACTTGACATAAAACTATAATTTTTTTTGAAACACAACTCTACTTTTTCTGTTCTTAATATCTTTATTATTTTCTTTTCTCTAATTTTTATTCCAGCAGATTACTATGTTCTTTGTACAAGTTTCTAACAATCTATCTTGCCAGAGGTCTTCGGAATTTTCTCGCACCCCTCGTTGTGAGCTTGGGGGTGTGCTATCTCTTGTACAGAGAGACTTCATATCTGGGGTGGTTCCACAGCATAATTGCTCTCTTGATAAAGTTTATTCATAGGGTGAGGATTGCGGTTCCTTAACTCTTGCTATCTTATAAACATCTCTCCAATTGCTCAACTGTCTGCTCTCTCACTAACTTTCCTATCTTACTAATTCTCTCCTATCTCATAATTCTCTACTCTCATAACTTCTCCTGACTCTTCCTAACTATTCCTTCACTACTCTCTCGCTAACTCTCACTAACTCTCTATCTGACAATCTCTCCCATCTCACTACTCTCTCTACTCTGTAAATTTCTACTGTTACTAACATTCTCCCATCCTAACTTCTCAATCTCAACTAACTTGTACTTCTCAATTTTCGTACAGTCGGCGAACTGTAACAATCTCCTCAATCATTGACATTACATTTTTGAAATTATATGGGCATTTGTTGAGTTTCGGTCATCTACATCCTTCTTTGAGGAGAAGTTTCCTTGGACTCCTATTCCGAACGTCTCAATTCTTTCTCTGTCCGTCTCTGTTGGACCAGATTTCGCATTTAATGTACTCCTATCCAGCTCTTTTTCATGGGAGGTATTCATCGCTGCGGGTGGCGTGTGGAGTGGAGGGGGTTTGGATGGTGTTTGGTGGGGTCTGGCGCGGGTCGGGGGGGGACGGGGGGGGGTTTTAGTGTTTTGTTGGGGGTGGTATGCTTGGTGGGTGGGGTGGGTGCGCTTGGTTTGGTGTTGTGGGACTAGGTTTGGGTTTGTTATGGTTTGTGGGTGGTGTGTTTGTGTTTGTTGGGTGGTGGTTGGTGGGTTGTGGTTTCTTGTTATGTTGGGGTTGTGTGTTTCATATGTTGTTGTCGTTCTGCGGGGGCTGTTGTGCTCTGTGTATTTGTGTCTTTGTTTTTGTAGTGAAGTTCGCAAGGTAGAGTGAGGGTAAGGGCTTGATGGGGGGTGGATGTTCGTGTTTTGGTAGTGTTAGGGATGTGGTGTTTGGATGATGGCTTGGGGGTTCGGCGTAAGGTTGTGTTTTCTGTGATTTTGTGGGTTGTGTATGTGGTTGGTGGTTGGTTGTAGGTAGCGTGTGGTGTGGTTGGTGTTCGAGGGTCGCGGTTGTAGGCTGTTTGGGGTGTTTAATGTAGTTAGTGTATGTGGTTTTAGGTAGGGGAGGTTTGGTTTGGTTTGGTTTAATTGGTCAGAGGTGGGTGTGTATGGAGTGGGTAAAGTGTTTTAAGGTATATGTCTGATGTGTTGTGTGTGGTTGTGTGCTTGGTGGATGCTCCTCTGTGCTCACATCGTCAATGGTAAAGTCTGGAAACACTCCTTTATCTATTTTATAAACTACCTTATTTTCACAATTTAAGCATGCTTATCGGAGCGTGTCAGGCTTTTAAATTTGGCTGGTTGACCAATATTTCAAAATTCCGATGGAATTTGGTAAGCCTCTGGCTTTCATTATATAATATATACTATATATATATTATATGATAATATATTGTATTATAGTATTATATTTATATATATTTATATTTATATATAGTATAATATATATATATATTATATATATATATATATATATATATATATATATATAATATATATTATATAATATTTATATATATACAGTGCGTTGCCGGAGAATAATTGTATTTTTCGGGAGGGGACAAGACCAAAAAATCCGTTTTTAATATATACTATCTTATATATATATATATTATATATATATATAGTCTTATGATATATATATATATTTATTCATATATATATATATATATATATATATATATATATTATTATATATATATATATTTATATATAATATATATATATAATATAGTAGAAGGACAATTTATTAATTTTAAGGAAAATGTGGGGGTAAGTTATAATAGATTACTAAAATTATCTTATAATTGTTGATTTTAATGCCGGGCATGGAGAGTGAGCAAATCGAGATTACAGGATCTTCAGTTTTTATGGTTACTTTGTCGATGTAATGTAGAGGAAGGCAAATCAGTGAGTCTAGTTCTGGTTGAATTCAATTAGTTATTCTAGCAGATTTTCAGAGTTGCAGAGTTTGAATGGGGGCGAGTAGACCGGGTTTAAATTGCCAGTTCCTTGAACAAGATGTAAATATTTGGTAATTGTGAATGCGAACAAGAAACTAGTCCGTCTATTGCTGTTTTTGGATGATCTGTGCTGTGATGCTATTTCGAAGCTCAAAATTAATTATTATAATATCTTTTTTTTGGCTTTTGTATAGGCTTGCAAAATGTTACACAAACTTTTTATCTTCTCATATGGCACATTACATCTGTTCGGTATGACAAACTCAAGGAGAGAGATAATTTTTAATGATTTAAAAAAACTCTTCTTCCCCTAATGCTGATATTAAAAATGGTATAAAACTGGATGTACAATAATAAGTTTGTGGGTCGGAAGTGGAATGTGGGTCGTTTTTTGGAACTATTTCTTTCTTGGTAACAGCCAATTTTCATACGCAGTCTTGAAGGCCTGACAATTCTTCAAAATCTGCTAGATTCGTAATAGTTGCATTTTATCTGGGATTGGTTCAAGTTTACTTTTAATTAAAGGAGCTTATGAGATTTGTTCCTGAATCCGACGAATTATATATTAATTTAACCTCTGCGCTTTATATTATTAACAGATATGATACTTAAATTTGTGTAGTGTTAGAAAATGTTGGGGGGGGCCAGGCCCCTGGCCCACTGGATAGCCACTATGTATATATACTATATATATAAATATATATTATATATATATATATATATATATATATTTATATATTTATATATATATGGTATATATAATATATTATATATATATATAATAATTATATATATATATATATATTAGTTATATATATATCTATATATAATTATAATAGTATTATATATATATATATTATATGATGTACAGTATATATCCTATTATATATATATATATATATAATATAATATAATATAATATATATAATATTATTTATATATTTATTATTATATATTATATATATAATAATATATATATAGTATATATATATAATATATATATATTTATATATATTATATATGTATACTATATATATTAATATTATATTATTTATTATATATATTTATATATAGTATATATTATATATATTATACTATATTATATATATATAATTATCATATATATATATATATAATATATATTTATATATATTATTATATAGATATATATATATACTGTATTAATAATTAATATATATATAATTATATGGAAATCTTAGATCTAAGAAATAAATATATATTATTTGGGCATGTCAGAAATATGTATATATTTATATATATATTATTATAACTATATTATATATTTATATAATTATTATATATATATATATATATATTATATATAATTAATTTTAAATACTATGAAACAATGTTTTTTTAAATTAAACGAATTTAAAATGGTTTAAAAATAAATAATTAATTGTACTGTTAATTTGTATGATATAAGAAAAAAATTAACTTTGACTAATCCTAAAATGGTTAGTTATGTAATCTGTATGTGCAATCAATTTATAAAATAATATAATTAAAAGTTATTAGTTTTCAGTTATTGTTATCTTATTATGCTGTTATAATTTTTTTTTTTTTTTTTTTTTTTTTTTTTTTTTTTTTTTTTTTTCTTTTTTTTTTTTTTTTTTAAATTGAGTTTTTAACCTCCCGCTTTTATTATTTATTTCTAAATAGTTAATGTTTTCTTTTATATTATTTTTTATTATGAAAAAGAAAAAACAAAAATAAATATGAAACGAGACTGTGTTTTTTTGTTTAAACCAATAGGTTTTAGCACTTGCTGTTTAGTACAATCTATTAAAAAAAATATCCCAATTGTAATAGTACTATAGCTATATTTATTTGAAAATAGATAAAAAAGTCTTTATTTTCTTATCTGTTGTACTATAATTTGATTCTTCCTTAATTTATGATATATAATATTTATATATATATAATATTATATTATTATATATATATATAATAATATATATAGTTTATTTAATATATGTATTTCATATTTTATAAATATTTATATTATATATTAATATATATATTAATATCAAACAAAGGGATGATCTCTTATGTTTAATTGGCCTATTTAAGAAGATCATTGTTATTCCATAACACTTTCTCTACTTCTGCTTCTTTATTTTTATTCTTCTATTATTATTTTAATAATATTTTACATTGTGACCACATTAAGATTTCACTAATTGTTCAAAATAAATGTTTAATCTTTAATATGAGCTTTATTTTAAATCTGCCCCAATTCAAGTATAATTTTTAGACCCTAAGAGAGTGAAGATAGTTACTCTCTGGGTCCTTTGCTAATGACTCATCTTGCACAGCTACAGAGTTTGGGGACAGGTCACTTGGTGACTTGATTAATATAAAAAAGAATGAACAGTTATGTTGAAACGCGACTTCTCTTTGTACAAGATTTTCTTATAACGGTGGCAACCATGAGATCGATGCATATCGTATACGGTCCTGGTTTTCCACTTTACAGATATCCTTTAGATAAATTCTTATACGTAATGTATGATTACGGGTAGCATACTATATATTATATATATTTATAATATATATCTATATATATACATTATATATATATATATATATAATATAATATTATATATATATATTATATTATATATATATATATATATGATTAGTATGTCAATTTTACTTTCATTTAAGCGAATGTTTTGGCCACTATGCAAGCATAAAGTTGCCCACCCAATTATACTCGGGTGCTGAGAATATTATATCGTGGAAAACGATAAAGATAAGCGAGGGCAGCAAATTTTGAATGGCTTTGTTAAGGGGATTAGTACGAGCTGTTATTGCTAAGTGTTATTGGCTAACTATATTAATATATATATATATATAATTATATATATATTAATATATATATATATATATTATATAATATATTATATATTATATAATATATATATTATAGGTATATTTTTAATATACTTACTTGAATCTAGCGATCATTCGCTGACTACACTAATAACTAAACTAATAAATATACCTATATTATATATATATATATATTTATATTGATACTATAATAATATATTATATTAATATATATATATAATTATATATCTATCTATTATAATCATATATATATATATGTCATCATGCAATATCATTATCGATTATCATTATCAGCGGCCTCTCATGTCCACAGAACTGGGGGTAGAGGTGCGCAACATGCATCGAAAATAAAATAGCAAAATTGAAGGCCATGACCTGAGTATAAGAAGAATGTTCTAGAACCTTCCCTCGTACCATTAAGTGCGAGACCTTCTCGGCCAAAATCAGCCCTTAAGCTTTAAAGGACCGTAACAGTCACGCCACTCGTCAATGTCGGACATTCTTCAACTTATCAATTCTTCTCACAGTTAACACGCCCCGAAGATTAATTTTCTATCCTAACAGATTGCACCCTAGACTAAACCTCTTATTCCACACCAATATTTCGCTACTATACATTAAAACCTTTAATAACATATCCTCATGCAGAAACCCAGAGCACACAAGACTTAGTCGTTTTGCATTCACGAAAGTTTTTATTAGCATCAGCCACATTCCTACAACTCACAACTTTCTAATATCATGGGATCATCGCCGTACATTTTTATTACACAGCCTAATTTTTAAATCAGTACTAGTTTCTGTTGCCAATGTAAGATTGATTTCACTACTGTCCACATCGTTGTTATATCCACCATCACATTTCTTTTATCTACATTTACTGTCAAATCCGTCCTTTTCCACATCCTGCGGAACCTTTCTAACAATTCTTTCAAACTTTCTTAAGATTCACCTCATAAAACCAAATAATCTGGGAACAATAAGCAGAGCATACTCTCCTCTTTTATATTCTCCATCAGTCTAACCCTTCAAATGCCACCACTTGATTTGATTCATTTCAGTTCCTTCAATTATCGTAATAATGCCATTGAGAGCATATAAACCCCATAATTCATCATATAATCATCATAATGTTTAAACCTTTCACTTCCGTAGATTTGATTCTAACCACGCTTAGTATCACCTACCTCTTTAAGTTACCTTCAATGCCCACCACCAACACCATATATCATTATCATGTTAAGATCTTAATATTAACTTTGTCACATGCTGTGTTGCAAGTCATAAAACTAAATACACTTTGCTCCTCTTCTTTCTCATTTTTTCACTCATTTGTTTCAATGTGAAAATATGATCTCTCTGGGGGTTGCGCTCTCTGGGGGCTCCCCTCTGGAGGGCTCCATCTCTGGGGGACCCCTCACTCTGGGGGCTCCACTCGGGTGGGCTCCCTCTCTGGGGGACGCCCCTCTCTCTGGGGAAAACCTCTACTGAAGGCAGGAAGGAAGGAAGGATGGGGTGTGTGGGGGCACCCTCTACTGAAGCAGAAGTAAGGCAGGTAGGCTGGCAGCGGCAGGCAGGCAGGCAGTGCAAGAAATGAAGGAGGCAATGTAATGGCCAGCTTTGTTTTTACAATCTCTTTCAGTCATCGGGGCAAGCCTTCAGCCAAATGACAGATATGTCCTTCGATACGCGCTCGCAACTAGTCCTATAGTTTTTATAGTTCGCTTTAGCACATATATCCTTATGCAAGGGTACTAGACAGTAAAAGTGTTTATTTGTGATTTTATGAAATATTAATTGAAAATAAATTGGAAAGTTAATCTTAGCTGTGTAATTGTCCAGAGGGGCTTTTATAATTTAAACACTTTTTTGAGAGCACGTAAGGAGAGCTTTTATATATTATATATATATTTATATATATATATATATATATATATTATTATATATAATTATATATTATATATATATATTATATTATATATATTATTATATATATATATTATATATTTATATATATATTATTATATAATTATTAGTATTATATATTATTATATATATATATTATATTATATATATATATTATATATATATATTATATGTATATATATATATATATATTATATTATAATATATTATATAATATTATTATATATCTATCTATTATATTAATAATTATATATAACATATATAGTATTATTAATATTCATATATCATATAGGTATATAGTATATATATACTATATATATATTTTATATTTATATATATTATATATATATTTTATATATATATATATATATATTATATATATATTAGTATTATTATATATATATATTAATAATTAACTATATAAATGGTTAGAGTGTCTAAGCTGACATATGTAATCGAGAGGGCGCACCTACATAAAAGAAATTATATATTTGGAATCAGCGAAATATTTAGAGGGATGTTTTTTTTTTTTTTTTTTTTTTTTTTTTTTTTTTTTTTTTTTTTTTTTTTTGCATTTTATTCGTCGGAAATATTTTTAAAAAGAAAATTTCACATGTTAGGGGGCTCGAGCAACGGGGGACAGAAAGGGGGATGAGTCCCCGTGCGTGCCGCGGGGGAAGAGACCCGGACTACTGCCATCTTTTGACGGTTTGACCTATGAGTGTTCTCTTAAGTTAAAGTAATACCAAAGTGTAAATTGAGTAATAATTATTATTATTTTTAACTAAAGGAATAACCATTAGGGTAACCGCAAAGATGGAGGAGTGGGGTCTTCGGCTCACCGGTGTGAGAAGGGGGACTTCGTCCCCCTTCTGTTCCCCGTCGGTATAAATTCAAATGGGGTTAAAAATTTTTTTTTTTATATTTCCGAACATAAAAAAATAATAAAAAAAAGTTAAAACCCCTGCCGTGTACGATTTCCGCTAATTCAAATATTAATTTGTTTGTACTGTAGGTGCTGCATTCTCGAGTTACAGTGATGTGCTTTAGACACTCTGAATATATATATATGTATATCATATATACTATATAATTATATTATATATATTATTATATAATATTATATTATTATATTATTATTATATATATATTATAATATATATATATATTATATATTTATATATATATAGGTTATTTATCGATCACAATTTGATTACTCTTTTATAGCCTATAAAACGAATTGAATTTATGACGTGCGCGTATGATGATACGTGTCAATTACTATACTTAATTAATGTAATGATCGGATGCTAAGTTTTTTCTTAAATCTTAGATACTGCTGTGTATTGTTCGCGTATATGTTTACTGGATGGATAAATTAATCTAAGGGCCGGGAGCATAATATTTTATGTTGGGCCCATATGTATTAAAGTATCGAGTTCGGGCCACCGATTTTAAAAGACTATTCGGCTACAGTCTGGCTGTCCGGTCGGTTAGTCTCGATAAAATTTATTTTATAGGGATTTTTTTTTTTTTTTTTGAATTTTTTTTTTTATTATTGTCAAAAATATTTTTTATAATCACAAATTTTTCTTTCTTTCAGGAAGTTGATTATCAGATGTGTTGCTACTTCCAGACTTACAATATTGTGCCAGTTTAAAGCTCCAGAAGACTCGGGCTCGTGTTGATTTTAAGTGGGCAGTTCACACCAGCTCGGCCGCAGTTGTAATATGAAGTTTCGACTGCGCGAATAGTTGCGGCTGCCTGTGGGCATCAGATTCAGCGATGCCGAAGTGGCGACTGTATTTATCGTTTAGATTGTATAGTGTTTTGTCAAAATGTCGTTTATATTGGATGATTTTTACTTCTAGTTTAATTAATATCGATTCGTCTAATAAGAAAACTAAAAAAAAAATTGACATTATTGGAAATTGATTCATGATGAGATGTTTGGCAACAAGTTGCTAAAACTAAAAAAAATATGTAATGTAAACATAAAGAGTAAAACGTGATTGGCGGAAGAGCGATTTGGCGTACGCTGCTTTGAAGAAAAGTGCTAACTGATAGCATAACGCTTGTATATTAATTGAATTGATTCATTAGATGATATTTGGCAGTTGGTTTGTGGGCACGTAAAACATGAATTTGGCGGAAGGAACGATTTGGCCGCTGGCTTTGAAGAAAAAGTGTAAACTTTGGCAGACGAAGCTTTGCAAAGTATAATGCCATCAGATATTTGTTGGTTTGGAGTTGTCACAGAATAAAAATGAAGTAAACATATGCTCATCTTCTGCATTTATTGATTAATCTTAAATAAAATACGATTATTAAGTGGTTTCTGAATGATTTTCTCATGACTCATTACTTTTCCTATTATAAATAGTGTACTAGTAATCTTTTCTCTTATTATTACGTATTATATATATATATATATATATATATATATATATATATTATATATATATGATAGTATATATATATATATAATTATATATTATGATATATATATATAAATGTAACTTCTATATAATATTTCCTTATGTATGTTCTGCTTTTACGCTCCGAGGTACCCTTATATATATATATGATATATATATATATATATATATATATAATATAGTATATATTATAGTATATAATATATATAATATCTATTATTTATATATATATATATTTATATATGTAGTATATAAATATTTTTGTGTATAATTTATAATAAATACCAAGCAATTGAAGAGCTTCATTTTGCCATAAAATTATTCTTAATAAATATGTAATAAAATAAAACATTTCTATTTTTAGTGGCTTTTTTCAGCAATATGAAATTCTAGCTTCAATTTTGGAGTAACTCACTAATGTTTACGCATCAAGTCAGATTACAAAACCGCAATATGTGTATGATGATTATTATTATATACTAATATTATATATATCTATATATTATATATATTATATAATTATATTATAGTCACTATGTATATATATTACTATATAATATTATATTATATATATATAAATTCACTTATTATATATATATATATTGTAACCCGCGTGACGCTTCGGGCTGTGAATCCTAAGCTTTTGATTGTATTGAATGTGTTTTTAAAGAACAGTTGGGAATCCTCTCTTCTCTCTCCATCTTCCTCCTTCTTCTCTCTCTTCTTCTCTTCTCTCTTCTCTCTTCTTCACACAAACACACACACACCACACAGGGCACTCCTAAAACCTCTTGTATATCTATATTTATCTTTTCTCACAGGCCAATCACATTCAAGCAACATTTCC
>JABUQX010071140.1:0-20000 GCA_015478945.1 Trachelipus rathkii
TACAACTAAATTATTCAATTTACGTTGATGTTAGAAATTTGTCCCTCCAACCTGCACCCAAATCTCCGTTAAAAGGTTGTGCACGTGTTATGTGCCAATATTCCATACATATGTAAAAATTGAAGTTAACGGCCATTTAATTAATTAATAAGTGGTAATCCATTAAAATCCACACCTACCATAACAGCGCTTTAATTGTTCCAGTTTTCAACCTGGTATATACGAGATTTATCATTAATACATATCGATAATCTCTATTTATCGTCTATATATCACTATCCGTCATTACTATATCTCTCTCTTTATTACTATCTTAGATTCATATATATGATGTATACTTGAAATGACTCTGCATTTATTACTACTTCAAGTTACTCTTTCATTATCTCTCATCTCTCTTCTGTACATCGTCTCTCTTAGTATATATTATTAATAATTCCTGAAAGTGATACAAGCGTCTTACGTAAATTTCATCAATTTAAATATGCAATTATACTTAAGAGAACGTATTTATAGATAAATATACTATCTCATCTCATCCTTTATTTAATTACTTATTATATATGCGTCGTCGATCTTATAATCTTTAGTTATAATTATCTTTATCCTATCTTCTTATCTTTCTCTCTCTCATCTTGGTTACTTCTTTATCTATCTCATAGATATATACTTCTATCTCTCTCTCTCTGCTGGTAAAGGACTTCTTGAAGGTATGTTGCAGGCTGGCAGTTCTGCCGTCGATTCGTGCTAGGTTTAGTGTGTAAGGCATATCTAGAAAGAAAGATCACGATTAGAGGACAAAACATTCGGTATTTTGTTATTATATTAAGTCATCTTCTAGAAGTTTATCTAATACACTCTCCCACCAAGCCTAGCATACACTCACACCACACCACATATCACAACACATTTTCATCATTACTTTACATTCTATATTGTAATGATTATATTGTGAGAATACATATTATAATATTATCAGAGGATATCTTATTACTATTATATTATACAATTATTATATATCTTCTTATATATTGTTATAGTTATAATATTAATTGCAATTAAATAAATTAAATTACATCTTTAAACTTATTTATAATGTCGGTCAAAAAGCCGCCCATTACTCCTTCCTTCACCTCGCATATAATCAGATCCATTTGTCAGACAAAGTTCCAATAATATCAATCTACTATGTATTAAATCTGCCATTCAAGGCTCTAATGTTCCTAACCCTGATAATTGAGCCGACGTTAGTTCTGCTGGCCGCCCTAGTCTTGGTTCCTTATAAGTACATTATCCAATTAGGCATAGAAATTCCTTAGGATTAGAAATGTCATCTAGGTTTGATGGCTAATGCTAGGAAGAGGTTTCTGATAAGTTGCTTGATTTGGTTGGAAAAAGAAGGCTTACTAAAATGCAACTGGACAATCAGAAAGAGATTATTGAAATTCAAAATGAGACTCAAAAAGAGATTGCTGGCATTCAGTCGGCGACTTCACGCCAGAATACGAAAGACCAGGTATATGCACAAAATGAGATGCTCGCTGATAAACAGCAGGAACCTCACATACCCTCTGTTATCATATTACCAATACCATAATATTGCTCCGAGTGACGGGTGCTGCTTCTGTTGTGGTTATTTCCTCTTAATATGGAATTCGGTACGAACGACTAGGCACCAACCGCTATTAAGAAATCAAAGAAATGCTCGTAAGGTTAGTGCTGAGGTTGGCTTAAACCTACTGCAAATGGTATCATAACATCTCCTGTCTCTTGTGGTTCGGTGTGCTACGCACCATGTAACGGATATCGTAACATAGCGGTGTCCTTGGACGAACGGTCCGTTATAAGCTGTGAGAAAATTATCCTGTCTAAGAAAGGTTAATTATAGATTGTGTCCAATACCTAAAAAATTAATAAAAAAAAAAAAATAAAAAAAATAAAGAAAAAATTGTTGCCAAGCGGAATGTTCTCCCTTAGTTCAACAGCAAACGCAGAATCCGGAATGGCACTGTAAAATGAAAGTTTGGCTCTCAATTATGTTAGAATACGTCTTTACTATTTATTTCTAATGACATGACTTATCTTTTCTTAAAATGGAAAAGCCAATATATATAATCATTATTAGTATACTCATCTTCTCATATTGGCGCTACTGCAAAGGATATTTCTAATGTCGTTATTGAGATTTTTCATGATATTGATAAAGCTGATGCCGATACTTGGATCTCTTGCGCACTTCTTAACAGTTCATTATTAGGCCCAAGGATCGGAGTGGCTAAGTAGAAACGAGTAGTGGGATTCTGTTAGGACGAAGCAGGTTAAATTGTTGTCTGTTCAGAAAAGTGTCCGTAAATATTAATTGGATCAGTGGTAAATTATATGATAATATTCAGATTGAATAAAATTAAAATATATAGTAAAGTTAGTGGGATGTGGTGGGAAAATTCAATTCGCCTAGCCATTTAGAGATTGAAAACGATTGGGTTGGGTTTGTTTCCCTAGGCCGTGATAGAGGAAGGTCGGCTTATGGTTAATTCTGTTTATATTTCCTTATGGACCTAAATGGACCATAGCAACATGATTTGTGGCTCTTATATTATTAAGTTGTAGTGACAAGGTTTTAAGCCGGTGTGGATTAAACCATCCTGTACACCTGGCGATTAAAACATGAAGTATACTTGAAAGAGAAAGTTTATAGATACCTCATCTCCTCTTATGCTATCATTTGTTAGACTAATTATCTTAGTCTGATAGTATTAAGGCTTAATAAGTAATATATTATAGCGTATCCCCTATTAACGTTATTATTATTATATTAATTATACATGCAATTAAGTTTATAACTTTATATTGCTAGGAACTATAAATCCTTGTTATCGCTCCTCTCGACCGTTCGACTCCTTATCTTGACGACAACTCGGGTCCTGCGGAACTTCAGAGGTTCCCGTTCCAGAAAAAAGTAGATGTCATAGGCTACTTATTATTCGTAGTCTTTCTTAGCAGTTCTCATCGCCCAGGGAGGATCCTTGCGGTCCGGTTATTTCGTTCAGGGAGGGACCAACTTGACCCAGTGGGGGACAGGAGGTCATGATTTCTTTATTTCATTCATGAGCTTTGAAAGGGAGGATGTTGCCGCAGAGCGTGAAACAGGACAACCATTTACCTGTCCGGTTGACTCTCCAAACTTTGTTATGTAGAGGATATATCGGGCGGGCGGGCCTTGGAGTATGGTAGTAGTGTGGGGTATGTTGGAGTCGTGCTGCTTCCTCGTTCTGGGGTACACTTGGTGTTGAAGGTGGTGAAGTAATGCGGAGTTAGTGTCGGAGGGGGGAGAGACAGTTTGTATTATGTTGAGTGGTTACATCGGTGCGGTTGGAAGCCTCCCTTCTTCGGCTGGAAGAGGACGTCTTTGTTAATGTAGTTGATGTTATGGAACGTGATTCTATGGAAAGGGATGTTGTACAAGTTTGGCAGGCCCAAATGTGGAAATAGGCTACTACTCGAAAGAGTTGTGGGGTGTCGTATTAGTGATATGAAATTCATTAGTTTATATTATCTTATATATATTAATTATATAGATTATTCAATAATTATATTATATCTATTATATATTACGGATCTATCTCGTGATTACTTACTATATTATCTATCTTATCTCATTTATTCATATTCGCTCATTACATATGAAATGAGATACTTTATTGACTTGTATATATAAATAGTGTTCAAAGCAGTCATACGCATGATCTTTATCAATTAGCTTAAACTTATGCTGGGAACTTGGATGATCTAGGTGAAACTTTTAAGAGGAACTGCAAAAATTACATAAATTCCTTCCCTCTAAAAACGATACAAATTCCCCAGGAGGTGTCAAAGCAAAGTGCCACCTCGCGTCACAATACAAACTAATAATAGCACCCTCTGTTGAGACGAATAATGCGTATGCAACTCGTCTCACATACAGTCCTGTCTCTACTCACTTTTTCTAGTATTCAAGGACGACATTTACTTGTTATGGTACACGAACGTCAGTTCCCAGAATCTTGGAGGGAGGCGGTTGGGTGCTCAAACGTGTGTGTAAGCCGAAAAAGAGAAGTCCAATTGATACCCTCAAAATCTGTCGAGCGTTTGCAACTTATAACTTACTTTACTTTCGTCGCCCATGGTAATGCTATACTAATTGTCATTGTTCCTTATTTTGAGTTAATTTACCCCTGACACATTGTGACCCTTTTGAGACAAAATTTTAACCAGTATAAAATTAACTTCCAGCCCGGCGTTTGCTTCATCTTACTTGAATACAGAAAATCAAATTAACAATTTTAGAAAGACTCACATACCAACCTCGCACACACTTCACGGTGAAAGTCTACCCAACACTAAATACTCCGCTCACTGCATCTCGCCGCCGAGTCACCTGCGTTCAGTACCCAAATTAAATTAAACCCCAGCTAGCTCAATACAGCCATTCTCGCCTTGTCCATCTTCTACTTCGGTCCTCTGCCAGGAAACAGTCCATTCTTTGCTCACACAGCGCCACACAAACACCACAAACCTTCTAATCTTAATTCGATTTCCCTTACCCACTATTATTAAGACTCCCTCTCGATTTCGTACTCACCCTGTTCCTCCCTCATCGTACACTTATTATCTACCACCCCTTATTGATGCCTTTACCCCCCATACTTCCTTTTAATTACCTCTATCCTTATCTTCCCACCGCTATCGTTCTATTCATCCTCTCTTTACCTCCTTTACGCGTTATGTCTCTGCCGCTTCTATATGATACGATTCAATTATATATTCTTACTCACGTACTCGCTATATTACCTCCTCTTCTTTACCGTTAGCATCTTTATTATAGACTCTATAAGCACTCAATCTAGTTATACTAACTTTATACTCTTATTATCTTTATATGACGCACAATTTCCTGATTTACCATTAGTTATTACGCCTGTAGCCTGATATTTCACTTACTCTATTCTCGCCTCCCACTTACAATACCTTCACTTCCCTATCACCCCATGCCCCATCACTATTTAATACTCCTCTTATGCCGCTTCCTCTACATTCCTATTTAGTATGTATCTGTCCCTCCTATATTACTGCGCCCTCTATTCTAGCCCTGAGTCTTTATCACCCCCCCTCCTTATCTTAGATTTATTTCTATTGTAATACCATTTTACCCCCGGTGCCACTTACAATTCTTTTCTTCTATCCACACATAATCTATCCACTAACCATTATCTCTCCTTTACACGATTATATCTTGCTTAACCTTACTCCCTCTTACTCTTTACTATCCCTTTACTCTGTTACGAGGTGAAAACTGGATATCACCTTCGTATACTACAGCAAGCCGCTAGGGACGCCGAACCAAACCCGCCTCATCATTCCATTAATTTAGAACTTCCTATACGACCTTGGACATTCACCATGTTACTACTCCGCCTACTCCTTCCGTACCCCCTTAGTGACTCCCCCTGTTATATACTTCCTATATACTCTCTTCCATTATTGTATTTCCTTTGCGCATTATTACTTCTTTATATAGTATACCTTACCACTCCTCTTGTATTATATTGCTCCTTGGCACTCTCTGTGTCAAGTGGTGCTATTTGGACCCGATTCAGATGCGCCTTTCTGTTACACTCTATAATCGCTCCTCTATCGTCTGCCGTACTGCATGCGCGCAATTCTTCCCACCGCCATGATACACTAACTGCCATTACTCTATCACTCCTTAACTAACATATTGTCTTCCGAGCCTAGTAACCCAACAATAACACACCCATTATTACTCTCCCCTACCAACTCTACGCTCTGTGGGCACATATCACAATTATTTACTTTCTCTCCCTTATTGCTTTTACTACCCACCACCGACTTGTAGAGTACTTCATTTGTTACTCTGTTGTGGGGGTCTCCTCTCCCCCTCTCCCTCCCCCCTCCCCCCTCTTCTCCTCCTCCCCTCCCCGCCTTACTCTACATCACTGCTTACGCCGATATCTGTGTCGCTCCATTCTGCACGGTTGGATGGGACGCTGGTTAGCGCCTTCATAAAGCCAAATCCAATCTCGCTAACTCTGGCAGTTCTCACTTCACACTTATCTTCTTCTCGACCATGACACTGAACACGATATAACATAAGCTGCAGATAAGTCACCATTCTCTTGTGCGCCTGACACGTCCTCCTCCATCCGTCCTACCATATTACCTCCGTATCAAATTTGCTCTTGCACACATCCACGACATACCCTTTGTCGTGGTGGGTCGCTCCTTCGACGCGACAAAGCGACTAGACTAAATAGACGGCGGCACATTCTGATAAAATTCACCGTCAGAGATCTGAGTATTCATACATACACCCGTGCCCGCCCGCACCAAGCTTGTACTAACCAATATTGGACCGTCAACGTTCTCACCCTTCATAACTACCTAATTAATTGGAACGTATTCATTCGTGTATAGCTCATCCCTGACTCATTTAAAAATCAGGTCCTTCATACACTGCCTCCTTCTTTTACTAGACATAATTGGACCTTGAATTTACTAATTCTTCAATCCGATTAAAGTGTTCCGTCGTCCACTCACTCTATCCTTCTCGTGGCTAAATTCTGTCATAAAGTGGTGGAATACTAATTATCAACTCCGTCTCCGGTTTAGATTATTGAATCCAGCTTCATGGCTCGTGATGTTCTCTGGTACTCTCCGTCCGGTTTTGGCTCTTTCAGTACACTTCTCTTCCCACATTCTCAAATTGCCATTATTGAAAAATTCCAACATAATCCGACGTGAACTCCGCTCGCGGCGAACATAAAGAACTTCTTTATCATCTGTCGAATAATCGCCTCTTCCATCCGTCAGAATGCCGCAGATTCCCATCTCCTTACTTATATTCTCTCGTACTTCTTACTCTGCCCTATTCTTCCCCACCCACATCATGACTATATCTTTCGATAACCTCTTACCTCCTTATATATATCACTCATTTTATTTACCTCGTTGACGTCCTTCTTCACATCTTCTTACTTGATCTTCTCCGCATTATCCTCTTAATACTTATATCACTCTTCCTATTACTCACCCGTTATCACTTCTACATCCCCATCCTTTACTTATTATTATGATTCTCCATAGAAACCTTCTCATTAATTGTACCTCTTTCTAAAAGGGTCGTCTCAACCGCACTACACCCGCATTGTCCCCGGTACAGTGGGCGTCTCTTATCAATCTTCTTGAAACCTAATTCGCGATCCCCATTGGAGCTTCTCAAATCAGTGAATGAGCTCCAAAGGCTACGACTTAACTCCAGCTTATTCCGCGATTCCACTTTATTATTAACTTACGCCCGCATACCTGTTATGCGAGCAACGATCAGTTATGGCTTGACCTCTCCTGGTGATGGTTCGGCTTGAAAAAAATTCCATTGTAAACTACAGCGCCCCGCTTCACGCTATGGTAGAGTTGGAAACTCTGAAATTCTGCCTTGACCTGCAACTATATACAATAGCTAAGCTCAACGAATAATAAGGAATCAATTCTTTACAATACATCCATGTACTTTACCATCAAACTATAATTGAATGAATATCATTGATATGCCAATACCCTCTAATACACTTCCATCCGTAAGCAGGCACCGTTTATTACACTTCATCTGCACTTAAACGGGTGTGGGCGTCAAATTGCACTAGACTCCCAAGAATTTCTATCCGGTCGACCTATCTTCTACGCTACACATTGGCACACCTATGTTTAGATCTGAATTCGCAGCTTCCCGCCTAAAATCTGATTCTATCTTTCATTGTGAGGCAAGTCGTCATCTCTTGGTGTCTGGTGGGTAGGTCAGGAAGGGATAGCGTGACATAGTTCGTCGAGATGCGAAAAGGGGGGTTTAAGGGTCTTTAGTTGCTTCTCTGGTTCATTGGGTGGTCAAGCATGCGGGTAGATTTAGTGATTATGATTTTATATTAATTATATTATATGATTAGTATATATTGAGATAATTATTATTATATAGGATGATCTCTACATTATACATTATACTTTTTATTATTATTATTTAGGTATTGAAACTTATCAATATTATTATTATTATTGTGTTATATTATTTATTATATTATCATTCTCATATCTTTTCTTTTTCAGATTCATTTTTATTATATTATATTTATTTCATATTATTTATATTTTAAACTGAATTGGTAGTTTCTCTCTGCATCATTTCATCTCTCTCATGTATTTCATTGAGTGGAGGAGGGTTGTCTTGTTTGCATATATCTCATTCATGTGAAATGCATGACCATCAGCTATTATTAAATATTCCTGTTAATTCTCAATTTTTAATGTTTCATTTAGTTCATTGAAATAATGATTAATCAGAAATTTCAAAATAAAGATAATAAAACTAATCAGAGCTTCATCTGTCTATTCTTTAATTATCAAATAAGTATTCATTAGTATAGCGCAGCTTATTATTATTTATTATTAGTGAGTACTTATATTCCATCTTATTATTATAAGGTGAATGCTTTCTATCGTTCTTGGAGATCAGGAATTTCAGTCAAGTTCGATTATATTTTATTTAATGATTGATTATTGATAGATTATTACTATTTTATTATTAGATTTGATGGTTAATTTAAGGCTAGTATGTTATCCAATGTTACTATGGATCCGTTATCAGTTATCTATTAACTCACCATGTCATCGAATTTATCTGGAACACGTTTGGAGAGCTGGAAGCTTCTGGTGATGGAGTTGGTATTGTTACTCTTGTACACATGGGAGCTAGAAGCTTTAGTGATGGGGTTGGTTTCGTTATTCTGATACACGTGGGAGCTGGAAGCTTCTTGTGATGGGGTTGGTATCGTTACTCTGGTACACATGGGAGCTGAAAGCCTCTGGTGATTGGGTTGGTATCGTTACTCTGATTTACGTGGGAGCTGGAAGGTTCTGGTGATTGGGTTGGTATCGTTACTTTGGAACACGTGGAAGCCGTAAGCTTCTGGTGATGGGGCTGGTATCGTTACTCTGGTACGCGGTCTTCGCTTTTCATTAATTTCTACCAAATTTGTGGACTGCATTCTAATTTCCATTTTTTGCAACGTCATTTTTCTTCTAGACTTCTACGCTTATTACTAACCGGAATTCAAATGTCTGAGAGATCCAATTTTAAACTTTATTTTGTTCCCCTCTTACTGTCTTATTCTCAATTTTCAGTCAAGGTAGTATGTTGCGCATACGCAAATATATTTTCTAAAATTTTCATTTTATGGCCTAGGCTTTCTTGCCAATCTAATACTAAATTGCTTTGTCTTTTATTTTATATCTCCTAGCAGAAATGATTATCCTAAAAGTTTCGACTATCTGGATTCTAAAAATGAGAAAATTTTCTCTGAAATTTGAATCATGATTTTTGGATGATTTCGACGTTCACCACCGCCAGTGGCTTTCATCTAATTCTCTAGAATCTGCTGGTGAAACTTGCCTACAGTTTCCTATTCGCAATAATTTCGAATAGATAGTGCAGCTAATTGCATGTATATCTGTTCGTCTTGAAGTTATGCCTAACATTGTTGAACATACTAGACCTATGCTTAACATTGTTGAACAAACTAGACCGATGCCTAACATTGTTGAACATACTAGACCTGTGCCTAGCATTGTTGAACATACTAGACCTATGCCTAACTTTGTTGAACATTCCAAATCTATGCCTAACTGTTGAACATCTTTTTAACATATTTGTTGAACATATCTTTTAATCATTTTCCTAAATTGTTAAACATTTTTCACCTTTGGAACCATCCGATCACTTTCCTACCTCTGTATCCTGTTCTATAACTTTAAGTCCTCTGATGGAAAATCCCCTCCTTTGGTGGTGGGTACATTTTTTTTGTCATATTGGTGTTTCAAATTGCGGTAGTGCTACTTTATTTTCTCTTGGATAATCAATTTGAGAGTGTAGAACGCATAAACTGGGTGATTATCTCTCTGACATTCTCTTTACCTTCTCCTCATATAAAACTAATAAACCTCGATGTAAATCTGCTGGTTCTTGAGCTACCTGGTAACATGTACAATTTTACCTTCAGGAATTTCCGTCCATTCAAACTCTAGAAACTCATACTACAAATACGAGTATTTCATCTCAAAGTCTTGCAAATCGAGTTTTCATAATACTAAACACTCCTTATTCCGTAGAAAATGTAATTATCTTTCTGGTTCGTCTTCAAGCCCTTCATGGTATTTTGAATAAAAATGTTAACTTTTAATTTTCTTTTTCATCATTCCCACCTCTTGCTTAATCTGATGGCAGCACAGCTGTGCTACCTTTTGCCGAAGTTGAATCCTTCGCTATAACCTTGTCCTTTAAATATCACTTTCCTCGATCCCGAATCATTATTTCCTTCTCCACCTCCTACCATATCTTTTATACCTAACATTCCAATTTTTTTAAATTGTGAAATTTTTCATCTTTGTCAGTAATACTTAGAATCCGTATGTTATGGTAAGGTATGGTATGGTATGGCTCATTGTGTTCCACCTTTGGTTCTCAAAACCTGTGCTTTCGAGATTGCACCCATCATTGATGCACTGTTTCGTTTTTGAATACCACATTCGCCCCCTTTTCATTCCTGTTGGAAGCTAATGCTCTTTAAATCAGTGCCAGAAAAAGGGAGCCCCTCTCTACCATTTAAGTATCGTCTTTTAGCTCTAATCGCTGTTCTTTCGAAAGGTTTCGAGTCTATCAGGAAAATTTGGTAACACCATACAAATTACAATCTTAACTCTGATTACCAATATGTTTAATAAATGGAGCTCCCAGCTTGTGATTTTTTCATTCTTTCTGAAATCTTTGTATATTGCTTTCTGGCACTTCTAAATTCGCCTCTTTTGGCGTCTACCCTTTTTCTGATTTTCCTTACGGTCACCTTTTAGCAGCTGTTGCAGATAATCATCGTTCATTCTTTAAAATAATTATTTGTTGTGTTTATCCAGGGTTCTGTCCTAACCCAACACTGTTCTCCTTTTCAGCAATGAACTTCTATCTGTTAATTCGTTTCCTATCCACTCTTATGCCGACGATTTCGCCCTCACTTACTCATTTTATCTGAAACATAGCTGGTACTAGTAGGTTGGACTTTGGAACAACTGACCTCTTCAGAATGTTCCTGTTGGCAGTAATTGGGCAAATAAAACATGAATAATTTTAATGCCTCAAAAGCTCAATTTCTTCATCCATCATTTTTTTTATATCTGCTCTGGTAAACAAAATTCAAAGGCCTACCTAATTCCACCAAAGTTGTTGATAATTCCAGAGCCAGATTCAATTTAAAGACCGACATGCCCCGATGCTTGGCATATGGAGTGTATTCCAGGCATTACCAGTAGAATACATGAGAGATTGAACATAGTAGTAAAGTCTGTGGTCAGAGAGTTGGATAAAGTAAGGATGGAACTGCGTAGAAAGAAACTTTCTCAATGTAATTACAATATAATAAAGAGAGTGACGCAACAACTCAACTGGTAGAAAAGGTCTGGAGAAAGCTAGTAAGAACAAGCGAGTTAATAAGAAGAATATTCGTAGACTCTATCTTTTCAAGAAGAGTTGTGCAAGTAGAACCACCCCAAATGTGTGAGCAAAACTGCACGCAGGGAACTGAGTTTTTGAAGCACTGAAAACAACCTTATTATCAATGCTCTGATTAGAAATTCGAGAAACATCAGAGGTTAGTTGCTACAAGGTCGCGCTCCCAGGATGAGTTAATTGTTTTTGGGAGGGACGTCTATTAAAATAAAGGGAGTAATAAAGGATGATGTAGTCGGCGTAGGAGTGAATAGGTGATGAAATAATTAAGTGAAGGTCATTATTGAAAAGTAGAAAGAAAGTTGAGAATAGAACAGAATCCTGAGGAACACAAGTATTTATATATTTAAAGGAAGAACGGTAACTGTATATAACAGCTGCTATATTTAACGACCGAAAAAGAAATAAGAAAGAAAGTTAAAAGAGAAGGATACACCAAATGGGGAAGATTAAAAATCAAAGGTTTGTACCAGACTCTATCGAAAGCTTTCGATATGTCCAGCGCCACAGTGAAAAATTAACCGAAATGCCAAAGGGAAAAGGACCGAGAATCAGAAAGAAGAGAAAGAGGATCATCAGTAGAGCGATTCTCACTAAAGCCATACTAGCGATCAGAGATAATATTAGAAGAATTGTGGTATTTGCAATTCTTTCTACTAAGGATAGATTCGAAAGCTTTAGAAAGAACAGAAATTAAAGAGAAAGGAAGATAGTTGAAAGGTTGAGAGGGATCTCCTTTCTTCTGCACAGGATGAAGGGAAGGTCAAAGTAGATAGGAAGAGACGGAATAGTTTACCAAGATAGAATACAACCTCGGAAACACAAGTTTTGAGAACCACAGAAGGAGTAACATCAGTGTTAATCTCACGAAGAGCAAAAATAACATATGTAGAATAAATTACAATATTAGGCATAACTGAGTTGGAAGGGGTGGAGATGGAGGAATAACTCCGGAATCCTCCAAGGTGGAATTAAAAGCAAAAGTTTGAGCGAAGAGTTTGAGTAAATAAAATGGCAGCTGTGTCGTCCAGAGATACTAGGGGAATAAAAGAGGAAGAAGAAAAATTAGAGTAAACATTTCTTTGCAAAATGCGAGAAAGGATGTGAGGAATTACATTTTCTGCGGAGAAAAGAGCTTTAAATGTCACCAAGAATAGATTTTTGAAAGAATTTGGAATGAAATATAAGTTGCGGGAGTTTCTGCAGTGTAAAGAGGACGGAAGTTTATGAAGGCAGAGTCCCTGTGGAGAATAAGATGACAATAGACGGAGATAAGCTAAGAATTGGTAAGTTTAACTGAAAGAAAGGAATATAGAATATACTCCTTCATGAGAGATAGAATAACATCTGAAAAAAGCTTAGTACACTCTAAGGGACCCCTCCCACTGACTTAGTAGTCATTCCATGGGATGTCAAAGAAGTTCTCTCAGAAGTTTGACCAGTTAGCAGCACCGAATTGCCAAAAACGTTCCCTTGACTTAGGCTGGGGTCTTTCCTGCGAACACATGAAGAGATAGACCGGGATTCAGAAAAAAGAAAGTGATTGGATTAAGCCAGATGAGGAAAATGCTTAATAGAATAAAAAGAAGTATTTGAGGTTAGGAAAAGGCCTAGAATATATGGTTCATCTCCAAGGTGATCAGTGATACAAGTGGGGAGCTGTAAAAACTGCTCGAGGTCATTCTAGATAAGAGAATGAAAGGCACGCCCACCGGCTGTATCTTGAGAATTAGAGGGAAGTCATTGGCGGTGGTGAACGTTGAAATCACAAAGAATGATGATTTCAGAGAAAGGTGTAAAAAAGTTTGAATAAGGAACTATTTTTGGAAGCCGCCCTTCTAGGCTTCTCCGAGGCTAATCGTGTTTTTGCAATTTTTAATATTTTTCTTTTGAAAGGAAAGTGATGTCTATAAGAGTCTTTTATGGTATGTGACAAAAGAGAGCCTACTTGAGTGTAAGATAAATATAGTGATGAGCATAAGAGGGGCAACTCATTGGGTACTGGAGTAGCATAGATTGCGACATCGGAAGCCAAAATGAAGCAACAGGATGTTACAAAGTAAATTTGCAACATTTTCCAACTCGGGTTTTTCAGGCTTGACGTTACAATGATAGGGTTTCCAAGGCCTGAGAGAGCGTTTCTTAGCTCGGCGAGACTATTTTCGGAGTCTCTTGAGCTTCTGAGCGGTAGGAAATTCCAAGTAATGTTGTCATTTGACTTGGAAATTGTCATTACTTCGCTAGATTTTGACACTTGAAGTGTCAAATATAGGTTTTTAAGGTTGGTGAGACCGTTTTAGAGGTCAGGATGACCGTTTTCTAAGTTTATTAACTTGAACTTAGTGTATTTAGCCCCCAAATTTTTGTTTTGCTCCTAGAACGTTTTAAATGATCACTATTCAATTTCTGATCATTTCAATCGATTTATCGTGGTCTTTTACCACCAAATCAATATTTAAATAGTTTTTCTACGTGGTCTGCAAGAAATATTACATTACAAATGCGTTGTAGTATTTCATACAAACCGCAGGGTTACCAATTAGAGAGCAGTATTCTGAAGACGTCAATAAGCCCTGCCCCTTTTCTATTTACCCCTCATTTTAGGGGACTTAGAGACATCGTATCCACCTCAAACTTGCTACCCAAATAGCTGGTAGTGTCACATTGACTGAGCCGTGGTTTCACGCTGCTACGTCCTTCCAAGAGGATGCTGAACCCCCTCCCCCAAGTAGGGAATGGCCGTAGGTGCCTAAAAAATAAGTAGCTGGCAGAACTCGGTGTAGGAATCGAAGTCGAAGAATATGCTTAGTTGGTATATATTCGGTGAGTAACACAAAATTGTGCAATATTTATGTTTGTGCACCCTTAGACTCAAACTTGATAGTTTCAAGTTCCTGTAGGGTACCTGAACATTGCCTGTTACACAAGATATGGATCTTAGCACAACGAACTTATTAATTACACAGGTACTATTAACTGATAATTTCTTAGATGGTCACCATAGCAACAAAATGTTGTGCAAAATATGAAACTTAGCACAACGAGCTTATTGATTATACGGTTACTCTCTAACTATTCACCATTCAACCGATCTTTTATAATACATTGGCTGACTTAGTCTTTCCATACCTAATTGGACTAAACACATCAACCTTACCTTGTGTAACGTAGCCTGATTTAATTTGGCTTAATTAACATACTATATTGGGTCAAATAACTTGTTAATTACAGCGTCTTTTCTCTCTCTCTCTCTCTCTCTCTCTCTCTCTCTCTCTCTCTCTCTCTCTCTCTCTCTCTCTCTCTCTCTCTCTCTCTCTCTCTCCATATTTTTATCTGACGCAACTAAATTTTCTTTACTTTACTAGGCACATCTATACTAACCTCACCTGATGCTACTTACATGGAAGGGTTTCTTACTGTGCACAAGACTGTTTCAACTCTAGCACGTGCAGGCTTTCGTGTCTATAAGTAACTCGTGTTTGCTTTCTATGCTGTACATAAATTATTATTTTTCTTTAGCATGACAAAGCATTTATTTATTTTGTTTAAAGTTTTAATTTTTCACGAAATATCCTTACTCACCAGAGGTTATATCACATCTAATCTGTCCAACAACTGGTCCCTTATTCTATGTCATAATGAATGACGTCACTGCAATAAGATGTGCTGATTGGCTCATGACAGAAAATCACAGGTTACGGACGGCGAATAAACATCTGAAAAGAAGGCAGATGTACAAATTCCGTAATATTTCAGATTATTACAGTGTATTAGTGAATAAAGAGGGTTTTCATCAGTTCATGATAGGTAAGTATTATTTTATGTTTCATGTTAACTATATATATATATAATATATATATAATATATATATATAATATATATATATATATATAATATATATATAATATATATATATATATATATATATATATAATATATATATAATATATATATATATTATATAATATATATAATATATATATATATATATATATATATATATATTATATACGCTGTTATTTATTTTTTGTTGTAGGCATTGTTTGCCATTATTTATTATTTACACACAAACTCCCCCACACAAATACACAAGCACACAATTTTATATTTTTTATTATTTTATATAATTTTTTTAATTTTGCCTAAGTTTTTACATTTATATATTGTTTAATGCTTTTTTCTAATTTTTAAAATATTAATCTACATTTTTATTTTTATTTTTATCTTTTTATTTTTAAATTTTTATTTCAAAGCATTTTATTTTTAAAATTTTATTTATTTATTTTAAATTTTATGAAACATTTTGTATTTTTACTAATTTTTTATTTAATTTTTTATTAAAAATATGTACTTTATTGGACTTAAAGCAATAAAGCAGTAACCCACCCCATCCCCATCACACCCTGACATGATTATTTTTTGTTTACGTCATATTGGAACATATATTTTGTATAACATAGCATAAAAAAATGTTGTTTTTTTTGTATAACAGAACATTAAAAATCGGTTCTATGCATGATTACAGCATAAAATTTATTGAAATATTTTATGTTTACTAAATTTTTATTCTTTTAATGTAAAAGTTTTAAAAATATTAATTATTCACTTACATTTATTATTTTCATTCAACATTAACTAAAAATATTTCGCGCGCGCACACACACACACATTATTTATAGAGACACTTTACTGAATACATTATCTAACTAAACCTAATACATCTTTACAGTTTGCATGACTGTTATTTCTATAACGTCATGCATTTTTTTTTTCGAGTTACAGAGATAAACACCGTCACTCACGGGCAGAGTCCTAATCAAGGAGGAGGTGTACTCGTTTAACGTCCGAGCAGGGCGAAGCCAAGCTCAAGAGGAGGATAGCTCACATTCTCCCACCCGACCAGTTGCAAACCTGGGACCCTTCGCTTTGCTTGGCATTGTTTAAGAGTGCTCTAACACTAAGCTATCGGGCGTTTTTATATAAATAAATAAAAAATACATAAAAAAATTTAAAAATATACACATATACAAACATAAATATCACCATTGTTACTACTATCATTATTATTATTACCACTATCACCATTATTACTATTACCATCATTATTATCACTATTGTTATTATCATCGTTATTATTATTATCACTATTATTATTATTATTATTATTATTATTATTATTATTATTATTATTATTATTATTATTATTATTATTATTATTATTATTATTATTATTATTATTATTATTATTATTATTATTATTATTATTATTATTATTATTATATTTCACACAAAAATTCACTACAAAATACTATTGTTCATAACTTCACTTCACTTCACATAATATATATATATACAAATGTAACCCTTGGTGGGAAGAAAAACTTAATATCTGAGGGGATCCCCAGTCCTTAGAGATGTTTGAAATAACCCCTTTTACAGGTAAAGTCCTGGATGTGTTCATTGCGTAGATTTGAAGATATTTGTATCAATGTCGAAATTTTGAAATATTGCTAAAAAAGATTATATTTTGCAAAAATAATAGGTTTCATCTGTTTTAATACTTCACACCTTAGTTTAGAATCATAAATTAAATAATAATTTTTAATATTTTATCAAATTAAAATCGAAATATTTTAATCCAAATAAATTTTTTAAATTTTGATTTCTTCATATCTTCGATGTACACTTGCTTGTTGCACAAATCTTCAAAAGGAAATCATATCTTCTTTCTCAAAACTAGATGGCAAAACCGTTCTCCAGATTTATATTTCCTCTTCTCTTTCCTTTATCTTCTTCTTCTGATTATTCACATTCCTGCAATTTTAAATGCGACTTGTCCGAGCGACATCCAGGAAAACATTTAAATTTTAACCTACTTTTATTTTGATGGCTAAAACATTTATATTTTTCACATATTTAATATTCAAATCTCATTTTCTTTTATATTTTATTTCAAGTTTAATTATTTTCTTTACATTTATATTTTGTTTAAAGTTTTATTTTTTAGTTTTATATTTTATTTTGTTTGTTAAATTTTTATTATTTTACAAGTTTATTTTACATTTATATTTTTGTTTTAAGCTTCATATATTTATTTTTTATTTATTTTTCATTTTGCTTGTTAAATTTCTACATTTTTATTTTGTTTAATGTTTTTATTATTTTGAAATATTGTTCTATATTTATAATTTTATTTTTATTTATTAATTTTTAAATATTTATTTTAAAACATTTTATTTTTAAATTTTTTAAATTTTACTTTAAATTTTAATTATAAACTTTTTATTTTTAAAACTTTTATTTTATTTTTAAAAATATATCTTAAAGATTTTTATTTTAAAATTTTATTTATTTTTGTTTTTACCAAATCTTTTATTCTTTCTTATGTTTGTAACAAAAATATCAATTAATCAATAGATCAATTAATCAAAACCACAAAATTATAACCCTATTCTCAACCGCAGGAATTTAAAACTATCAAATTTAATTTTTAAGGGTGTACAAGCATATGCATTGATATCAGTATTGTGTTATTAACCAAATGTATGCTAACTCAGTACCGTACCCGCATAGCTTCGACATAGGCACAGAATCATTTGTCCGACACATGAGCGTTCTCAGTTTCTGGCTTCTTCTTCTTCTTCCTTCCCCTATCATATTCTGCTACGCACTCTGTGCTTTTCGTCGGGAACTCCATCCTGAAGGTTCTCATACACCTTTGAAGATTCTGAAACCCTCAAAATCAGATTCTACGTCCTTGTAAACATATATTAGCTTTCCCTATTTGGCCAAAAATATGATCGTAACCCCAGCTCCGGAACCGGCTCAGTGTTCCAGCAAATGAGTCAACTCGCACTTCGTTTTCTTTTTGACTCCGGTTCCTGCTCCTAGTCCTGTCGGCTATTTATATTTTATGCACCTACGTTTGTTTCTTACTTGGGGGTGTCCAGCGTCCCCCTTGGAGAGGCATAGTGGCGTGAAACCACGGCTCAGTCAAGGTGACACTACCTGCTATTCGGGTGGCAAGTTTGAAGGGGATACTATGTCTGTAAGTCCCCTAAAATGAAGTGGAAATAAGAGAGGAGCGGGGCCTAGTGAGGTCATTAGAATACTGCGCTCTAATTAGTGACCCTGCGGTTTGTATGAAATCCTACAACGCATTTGCAATGCAATAAGCCTTCCAGAGCACGTAAAAAAACAATATAAATATCTATTTGGGGGTAAAAAAAAATAACTCGATATATCGATTGAAATCATCAGAATGGTCTAGCGATCATTTAAAACCTTCTAGGAACCAAAAAAAACCTCTTTGGGGGCTAAATACACTAAGTTCAGGTTAAAAATAAAAAAAAACTCAGAAAACGGTTAACCTGACCTAAAAAAAACAGTCTCACCGACCTTAGAAACCTATATTTGACACATTAAGTGTCAAAATCTAGCAAAGTAATGAAAATTTCCGAGTCAAATGCCGACATGACTTGGAAGTTCCTGCCATTCAGATGCTCAAGAGCCTCTGGAAACGGTCTTGGCGATCTTAAGGAAGCTCTCGCAGGCCTTGGAAACTCCCTGCTCTTCACGCCAAGCCTAAAACACCGAATGTTGGAAAATGTTGCAAATGTTGCTTTGCAACATCTGGTGCAATAATTTGCAATGTACACTACTCACTGGAGTGCCTTGGAATGTACCTTAATACTCTATATAAGCCAAATGGAGGGTAATCTCATCTCTTCGGGAGCCTTACTTCCCTCCCCCTTATGATCATGACATGATCTTAAACACACTTCGAAAACACACAACTCAAACCTTATTCTGTTCTTAAAATTTTTTTGTTTGGCTTTTCTCGTTATCATTTTCTCGTCTCTCTTACGAAACACTCTTCTAAAGACTGAGGGTTTCTGAGACGTCTTTAGAACCTTTTCACACCACTCCAGCTTTAATTAAGCTCTGTATTCTGGCGCTGTTCATATTTGTATGAAGTGTACATCCTTTATCTTGGGTTATTCAACTTGTACAACACACACTGAAAGTGCAAAATATAGTTCTTTTTGACTCATAATCTCTCCTCACCTCACAGCTGCAACATTCTTATTATATTATTGCTATTACAATGAGGTCTGCTCATTTGAACTCTCTAGTCCTATGCCTTTTGTTTTGAGGAGAGTTTATACAACCTATCCCTCCACTCTATACCTCTTCAACCCCATAGTTAACAGTTATGCTTATTTATGAGTGTAATCTACTGGTAAAGTCTGGAATAAAGAAAATAATCATTATTTAAACACGTTTTTTTTCAAATTCATTAAAATTTCTCAATTTAGGAATTACCCTTAACAAAAGGAGGAGGAAAAAATAATGCATTTAAATTATTATATATACTACTACTACTACTACTACTACTACT
>JABUQX010071140.1:25000-37275 GCA_015478945.1 Trachelipus rathkii
AAAGAGTGCAACGCTTTGGTGTTACGCTGGGATGAAAAGCTGTGCCAGCTTTTCTGGGTTAGGCTGATAGAATGGTTGATATATTAGCAATAATTGTTACCTTTCAATGAAAAGAACAATCATTAGGTACACCTGAAATTTCAACATCTACTGAGCAAGATCAAGCTGTTGCCTTTTGTAAAGAGGTGGAAAAATGGGGTATAGAAAGTAAAATACAGGTTCTCGGTTTTGATAAAACCTTAAGCAATACATGTCGAATAAATCGCGCTTGTACAAAACTTGAAAATATGCTTGATCATAACGTGCTCTACCTTCTCTCTTTCGCTATCATATCTTCGAATAAATCTTGAAAGCTTATTTTGATGCAGTAATGAGTATTACTTCTATACCAGAGGTAAATTTGTTTAAAAGGTATAGGGAAACCTAGGTGGCCATAGACAAGACAAAGTACCGACGTGCAATAGAAAATGTCATCGAATTTGTCAGTCTAAGTATGCTGGAATTCCTACAAGAACCGTTACGTAAGAAACAGCATAAAATTAATTACCACGAATTATTTGAATTGACTATAAAATTCCTCAATGGAAGTCCCCAATGAATTCTCATTTCGCGTTCCTGAAGCTATGAGGCAATCTCGGTGGATGGCCAATGCCTTTTATGCTTTTAAAATATATTTATTCCAATATCAATTTAAACTAACCAAAAGGAAAAAAAATCAATCGCAGGAATATGCAGCTTCTTGTCAGACTCTAGTTACGGGCGTGGCTCCTAGCACCGCCGCTGCCTGTGAAAGCTCCATATTTAGATTAAAACTTTTTACTAAGATTAATCGAGTTTAAGCAAAAAGATCCAGATATTAGCAGTGCTGCCGTGAAAAAATTCGCAAACCATTTATGGTATCTTTCACCAGAAAATGCGACATTCTCGTTCTTTGATAATGAAGTTCCAACATAAATTAAGAAAAAAATAGCTACCTAAATGATGACTACTGACGAAATAAAAGCGAAAAAATCAAATAAAACTGTACAATGTTAGCAGTGAAGAGTTGGAAGACCACAACCGTTTAAAAGAAAAAAAGAGTTCCATCTTTTATTTCCGCTAAAGCGAGGATGTGCTTTTAAAGATTTTCAATAAACACGTTTCCTAAAATACTGTCCATCTACTTGAAAAGATGTCAACTTCCAACGAGGTTTGGAAACATTGAATACCATTGTATTTGTTAACGACGTTACTTGGCTAGTTGAAGAGTATCAAAACATTCTGACCAAGAACGAAAATGAAAAGCAATACATTCTGCAGATTGTTAGTGAACACAGGGAAAAGTACCCACAGGATAACAAATCTGGCATAATCAAGCATTAAATTCTGGAATGCTATAACATTTTTATTGTCTAATTTCAGCTGTATACTTGAATTTTACAACAAAAAATAACGAAATATATTTAGCGTTCCGCAGTCAATATTGCACGCGCTGCGGGCGCGTCGCGTCGTTTCGGCCGGGGGCGCGCACTCGCGCGGCGGGGGCAACCTCATGCGTTCGGTCATGCCCAACCCTGCGATCGTCTTAGAGAGTTTGAAACCAGGTGATTCAGCCCTAATGCATCATTCCTCACCGCTTTTTCTTCTTTTTTCAGTAGAAACCCCTGAGAGGGGGCTTCTCAGACTCCATTGAGAGTTTATGGGCAAACCTCAAAAATGGAGGATCCTATGCTTTATAAAACATATATAAGTAACACTAAATCAGATGGTTACTAGTACATGTTTACTAATTCGGCCACCGCACCGGCGCTTCTACACCGAGGTGTCAGGTACCTACAACATACAACACCTCAATTGGATCCCGGCCATGCTGAGACCTTCTTTTCCTTTTTTTATTCCCAATAAAAGCTTTTTAGTGACTTCATCTTCTTCGTTTTCTTTAAGCATTTTTACTTTCTTTCTTCTCTGGGGACCCCCTTCGAGAGGCTCTAAACTATTTTGTGGTTCTGAAAACCCCAAAAATTAATTCTAGACCGTTGAAAACATAGATGTAGAAACCTCATTTGTCCTACTCATTGTGATTCGAGCCAGAATTCCATTCTGGGACACCGCAACCACCAGCTCCGGCTCCGGCTGCCTCCCCGACTTCATCATTTTTAAATTACATTACCATTCCTATTTCATTTATTGCTCTTCCTATACACTCACCAAATTTCAGGCCTTTCTAAGTCCATTTTTAAAATTTAAGGGGGAGCGGCGGCGCCCACCCCCCCTTATGAGGTATCGACCATTGAACATTGGATAACAACAATGTCTGCACATAAAAGAGGAAGACATTACCAAGTTGAAGAAAACGTGACTCAATAACAGCCTCATTTTTGCTTTAAGATATGTCATTGTTGTTATTCTTTTACCCATAATACCCCCGGCTGGGGCCATGGGACTCTGACCGCTTCGCGGAAAGTAACTACGCGGAACTTATTTTTGAGACATCTACCCCTGTTTGAACACCCGTCATGATAGCTTTTTGACGAAGGGTAAGCCATCTTATGTACGGACGAAAGCTTGGTGCGTTTCTTAAAAATATAGCGGCTGAAACGCCACCCTCAACAATAGCGGCAATTGACTCTCGGCATTCCTCAAAACATACTAGACAACACCGAGCTCAATCGACTCATAGCTCAAGAAACAAAATGTTAGCACAGGGATCAGCAAAGGGCGGTCGGCTAATATCTAATACTAACTTTGTTAGGACGGGAGGATGAAATCCGATTCCGTCGTAAACCACAGGAATCGGTTCAACAGTGTCGATTATGTTACTAATCGATACAAATATCGGTTGCTAATTCGCGTCCAACATACGACTATATGCGCCACTAGAAGGGTTAGAAAATTGGGGGTGGGGGACCACTACTTCGTAAAAGGAAGCAATCTAGCCATCTTCTTAATATAACACTAATCGAACTCCACGTACCTTCATAATCCTAGGAGTAGAGCACTAATACCTGCCTCGTATTCTATATGGTAGGATAGTGTCAGGCTACAGAAGTGCTAAAAAGGGGCGTGAGGTAATAACTCCATGAAGGAAGCATCCTAGCCCACCTTCTAACATATACACCTAATCATCTCCCGCTATCCAATAACATAGGAGGTAGACACTAAGATCGCGGTTTATTCTACATATAGGCTCCATACGCTGCTAGAAGCATAGAATATAGAATATAGAATATAGAAGAATAGAAATATAAATACTGAATATAGATCAAGTGAACTTATGATATAGTAAAATATAAATGCTTGTGAACAAATCAACTAAAGGCGGCCACCCGTTTGAAGTCTCTTGAATGGAAAATAGGGTTATCATTTTTGGTTTTGGGTTAGATATGGAATTACGCGGTCTCCAAATCTTAAGTATACTACTATACTGTATATAAGATTATATATATATATATATATAGCTATTGCCTCCCCGTATCACCTAGTAATATGCTATACAATCGTACTATGTAATCAATTTATTCTCATTATACATAGCTATATAATTCTTCACACAAATCATACGCTTATATTCGTACTCATCATATATATAATATATATATATATATATATATATATATAATATTATTACTAATATTATATATATAATAGATTAGTAAATATATATATATATATTAAATATATATGATATATATAGATATATATATATAGTATATATATTATATATATAACTATATATTATATATATATATAATATATATATATATATATGTATATATATATATTAGTAAATATATTATATATAATATATATATATATATTTATATATAAATCATATATATTATATATATATACTACCTATATATCTATATATATATAATACGTATATTATATATATATATATATATATTATAGCTATTATATTATATAGCTATATATATATATATATAAGTATAAGTAGTATATTATATATATATATATAAAAAATCTATATATATATAATATATATATATAATATATAGTATATATCCCTATATTACAGTATAATAATTAATTATATATATAATTAACTTATTAATATAATATAATAATATATTATATATATATATAGTAATAGTATATATATTATATATATAATATATATATATATATATAATAATATATATAGTAATATATTATATAATATATATTTGATTTTCTTCAAAGTTGCTGGGACTCTTTATCCCAACTCCAATCACTAAATTTTAGAAGCCCCATTAATATGGCGCGCCTGAATTGCTTGACCAAACTCGAAAACTATAATTGTACTGAGCTTAACGAAGGAACAAGTGCACTGGCATACATTCATCAATGGTACAGCAATTTGAAATAATGCTTATCAAACCGAGAATTGGAAGAATAATTCGGTGGTTGTATATTATGTGGGAAGACCTATTGCTTGTGGCGTTGGTGAGAATTTCTTGCAAAGGTAGCAAAACATAGATGTATAAGTTCAAAAATGAATACATTTGTTGGTCACAAACTGCACGTATCGTGTTTTACTTAAAAAAAAAAAAAAAAAAAAAAAAAAAAAAAAAAAAAAAAAAAAAAAAAAAAAAAAAAAAAAAAAAAATTAAAAAAAAAATCTAAATAGGTTACAACAATACAAATATTTATTCAACAATACTTAATTTCAAACGATACAAGGACAAGGTTCTTTGCAAGAACGTTTACCACCAACATTTGGTGTTTTGGTGGAGCAACACAAGCCTCCAACATCGTCCAACCATTGACTGATGAACACACTCTAAGATTCCGGATGTATTACTTATAACTTTGAAACTTTGTTTTTATGGTCGCGGACAAAGTTTACTGTTGGAACTGATTTACCATACACATTACCTTGTAAATAGCCCCAAAAGAAAACATCTACTGGATTGTAATCATGAGAAAGTACAGGTCATGCTATCGGTCCCATCTACCAGTTCAAAAATTTCAGAAACACATTGTCTAGATACTGTTTGGAAACCAAACTGAGTGTGATTGAGGACCATTCTACCTGAACCAATGATCACGGAGAATGGTTAGTGGTAAGTCTTTCATTAGTTCGTTCTGTTGATGCTTCAAAAAATAAATGTACAATTGATCGTTTAATGTGTTTGGCAAAAACTTAGGTCCTACCAAATAATCATTAACGATACCGGCCCATATATTACATGCAAATTTTGCTTATGTATACATTATTTAATTACACGAAGATTTCAATCTGTTCGATGATGATCACCGTGGTTATTAATTTTCAAACCTCTTAAATAGTTGTCTCATCCGTAAAAGAAAACGTGGATTGACACATTGTCGTAGAAACCATTGGCAAAAATATATTAGTTATCGAAAATCAAAGTCTGAACTGACTGAACGTGATACTGGTATAGAGTTCTTACTCGTAAAGTGTTCATAATGCAGTCAAATGCAAAACACGTAACATTTTGGATATCATAGGCGTGCAAAGTCCAGAATGTCTATCAATGCAATTTATCATTTTCACCTCTACATAGAGAGTTTGGTATATCTTGATATACTACAGTCAGTGGTAAGGCGTTGGAAGGACCTTGGTCTAGGAGGTGCTGGAACATTTCTGCAAACGTTCCCTTGTGCTGATATCTTCGATTTTCTGTAAATTTTGCCACATAGTTTACGAGTCAAATTCGAAATATCTTTCGCTAATCCATACATAAAATGCATATCTTCCATTTCCTTCGTTGATTACTCCATACCATGAGATATTAATGTTGCGTGTGGCTACCACAGTGGCATAAAAACAATAATCATTGCTAACAGGTGCTAATTCCGTTAGACACTTGGCGATTAATTTTCTTGGTTGATTTTTATGTCAGGAATTTATGGTGTAAAGTATTTCCAAAATAATATGTATAGAGATCTTTCACAAAGGTATATTATCAAGCTTCACATCCATATTAAAATGTATCTTTACCAAGAAATTTCCTCCACAACACAATAGGTCTACTCACACAATTGAACAAAGATATAATTTGCTATTAAAGTGCACTCTCACCGCTTGTCTTCCTATTCTCGGTTTTGTACAAATTTCAAATAGCTGTAACTTTTAATGGATGATGTCATAGTATCCCTTTTTCATTACCTTTCTTCGTTATGGTCAGTACAAGTACGGTTTTAACTTTGGACAAGCAGATCAGGTACACTTTGTTCAACAAATACAAATCAAAACTAATCGGGTAGGGAGGGGTCAAGTGGTGTGACTTACTGATTTACTGATTTACTGAGTTACTGATTACTGATTAAGCCCTTTTACTGATTTACTATAACTTATTTCCTTAGACTGCTTTAGGCTCGACTCTTATCTGTATTTAACTCTTTCAGGCATATGTAGCCAATCGATGCCAAACATTCTTAATCTATTACACTCTAAAAGCACGAATAACATCTTTTTAGCGTTAAAAAACAAAATGATTTTAAAGAGTGAAAAAACACCAAGAATAAATAAAAGTTTTTGTTTTATCACTATATATGACTTGAATCTCAGTGTAGAATCAAATGCTAGATCAAATAGATCAATAGATCAGAGGTTGGCTTTGGAGGGTTGGGTGTCGAGCGGTATGTAGGCCAGTTTGATTTACTTGATTTACTGATTTACTGCTTTAACGGATACAATATAACAAATCAAAAAAAAAATAATGTTATTAAACATAAAAAGAATAGAATTTTTAGTAAACTTGCAGACTTGATTCAATAGATCAATAGGATCGATAATGCCTGATCAGATAGCTCAATCAAGATCACAAGAAGGATGATGAGCTGTAACTGCGAGGGTAGTTTGACTTAAGCCTTCATACTGAATTACTGCTTTAAGGTATTGTAAATATGCAAATTTCTTTTACAGTTATACACACTAAGCTAAGAATAATTTATTCAGTATACAAAAGATACTTGAAGTCAATAGTGATCAAAGATCAATAGATAGCAATAGATCAATAGATCAAGAAGGGTATGGAGGAGGGTGATTGGAGGGCAGTTTGATTAACTGATTTACTATTTACTTGATAAAGCTGCCGTAAATTATGCAAGCTTTTTTGAGTAACAATCAGGAAACAGCGTGATACCAATTATTTTACTAAAACAAAATGTTTTTAGAATGAACCGAGAACTTAAAATAAAAAATGTTTTCTGTGGGACGTGATAAGTAAGATCTCGCAGTTGAATCAATAGAAGTCAATAGAGATCAATAGACTATGGTAGATCAATAGATCAGGAATGGTTTATGAGGGTACGCCAGTTGGGATTTTTACTGATTACTGATTACTGCTTTAAGTATTGTAATATGCAAATTTGTTTTAAAGTTTATAAACATTAAAAGGAATAAATTTTTTAGTAAAAAAGTATAAAGAAACAAAACAAACATAAATAAAAGTTTTGTGTTATGTTGTACCAAATATGACATTAGATCAAAGGATCAATAGATCATGGAAGGGTTAGGAGGATGGCTGGACAGTTTGATTTACGATTTACTGATTATTGCTTTAGGGTATAAATCTAATGCATAAAAATATTAGTAGTTATAAACATATAAGGAATAAAATTTTTTAGTAAAGCAAAAACGAAATAGTTTTAAAAAGAACAAAATCAAAAATTAATAAACAGTCTTTGTGTTAGGTATATCACAAATTGACTCGACCTTTCAAGATTCTAGAACTATCAGAGTGAGCCATCAATATATCATATAGACTCCACAGGGTCAGGGATAGGGCGTATGTGGGCAGTTTTTTAACTTGATTTACCTGATTTCACTGTTCCTTAAGTGTATGTCACTATATGCAATATTTTGTTAAGTTAGCTTAAACATAAAAGAATAAATTTTCTAGTTAAAAAGCAATATGTTAAACAAAACAAAAATAAATAAAAGTTTGTTGTTATCTTATCAACAAAAAAATTTTGCACTCTGATCTGCAACTAGTGATTTTGTGTTCACAATCATCACACGAGTCACAGAAGGATGAGGTATGGAGGGCAGTTTGATTAACTGGTTTACTGATTTACTGACTGCCTTAGTAGGTAAAATATGCAAATTTTGTTTAAGTTTATAAACATACAAAAAATAAATTTTTAGAAAAAACGAAAAGTTTAAAGAAACAAAACAAAAATAAATAAAAGTTTTGTGTTATGTTATACAAATATGACTTGAATCAATTAGATCAATAGATCAATAGATCAACATATCCAATAGAGCACAGAAGGGTATGAGGGTATAGAGGGCAGTTTTTTTGTTTTACTGTTTACTGCTTTAAGGTATGTAATATGCAAATTTTTTAAGTAGAAAAAAAAGAATAAATTTTTAGTTAAAACGAAAGTTTAAAGAAACAAACAGAAATAAATAAAAGTTTTTGTTTATGTTATACAAAATATGACCGGGAATCAAGTAGATTCAATAGATCAATAGGACAAAGATAATAGATCAGATCACAGAAGGCACTATCAGGATATGGATGGCAGTCTTTTTTCGAGTACTGATTTTACTATTTACTGCTTTAAGGTATGTAAATATGTAATTTTTTTTAAGTTATAAACATAAAAGAAATAAATTTTTTAGTATAAAACCGAAAAGTTTAAAGAACAAACAGAAAGTAAATAAAAGTTTGTTTTATGTTGACAAATATGCACTGAGATCAATAGAATCCAATAGACTCAATAGATCAATAATAATAGATCACAGAACGGTATGAGATATGGGGGCGTTTGATTTCATTATGTTACTGATTTACTGCTTGGTAAGGTATGTCAATATGCAAATTTTTTAAGTATAAACATAAAAAGAATAAATTTTTCTAGAAAAAACTGATAAAGTCTTAAACCACGAATAGTAGAAAATAAAGTAAAAGTTTTTGACAAAACATGACTTTGAATCAAATACAATGTAGATCAATAGATCAAGATCAATAGATCATGAAGCAACAGATCAATAGATCACAGAAGCGGGTGAGGAGGGCAGTTTATTACTGATTACTGACTTTACTGCTTTAAGGTATGTAAATATGCGAATGTTTTTTAAGTTATAAACATAAAAGCAATAAATTTAGTAATAACGAAAAGTTTAAAGAAACAAACAAAAGGAAAATTTTACAAGATTTAAAAAAAAGTTTTTTGTTTGTTATTTTTATAAAAAAAATATGACTTGAATCACAAGATCAATAGATCAATAGATCAATCGAATAGATCAATAGATCCAATAGATCACAGAAGGTCATGAGGTTATGCATGGCAGTTTGATTTACTGATTTACTGATTACTGTTTTTATGTAATATGCAAATTTTTTAAGTTATTAACAAAAGTAGAAAAGATTTTTAGAATGAACTTCCCTACCAGATCAAGAAAAAAATATCTTCGAAAAAGTTTTCTAGTGAATTATCTATACAAAATATGACATGAACAATAGATCAATAGATCAATAGATCAATAGATCGCAGAAGGGTCGAGGTGTATTGTGGGCAGTTTGATTTACTGATTTACTCATAAAACAGTGCTTAATTTCTCTAACAATCTAACTTTGTGGAACGTTAAAAACTAATCTCCAAAAAATAAATTTTCTTTAGTAGCGACGAAAAAGTTTAAAGAACACAACAAAAATTAATATAAAAGTTTTTTGTGTTATGTTATACAAAATATGACTTGAATCAATAATCAATAGATCAATAGATCAATAGATCGCAGAAGGGTATGAGGGTTGGAATGGCAGATTGATTTAGCTAGTTTTACTGATTTACTCCTCTTAATGGTATGTAAATATGCAAATTTTTAAGTTATAGAACATAAAAAGAATAAATTTTAGTAAAACAAAGATACAAGTAAAATTAAACAAAAATAAATAAATTTTTAGTAAAAAAACGAAAAGTTTATAGAAACAAAACAAAAAAATAAAAGTTTTTGTGTTAATGTTTAAAGAAATATGACTTGAATCAATTAGATCAATTAGATCAAGTTGATCCATAGGATCAATAGATCACAGAAGGGTATGAGGTATGGAGGGCAGTTGATTTACTGATTTACATTACTGCTTGTAACCCTACAACTATCGCAAAATTTCTTTAATTTTAAACCATAAAAAGAATAAATTTTTTAGTAAAAACGAAAAGTTTAAGAAACAAAACAAAATAAATAAAAGTTTTTTGTGATGTATACAAAATAGGACTTGAATCGATAGATCAACTAGACTCACATGTCTCAATAGTTCAATAGTCATGAAGGTATGAGGTATGGAGGCAGTTTGATTTACTGATTACTGATTTTACTGCTTTAAGGTATGTAAATAGGCAAATTTTTTTAAGTTAAAACATAAAAAGAATAAATGTTTTAGTAAAATACGCGAAATGTTAAAAAACTCAAACACAAAACAAAAATAAACACATAATAAAAATATTATAAAAAAAAGCTTAAAAAAGTGTTAAAAAAATAAAATAAAATTAATGTAAACTTATAATAAAAAATTAAAGTTGAAATATCAAAATCTTTAAATAAGTAAAATAAAAAAAAAAAAAAAAAAAAATAAATAAAAGAATAAAAAAAAAACCGAATCAGCAGAAAAAATGTAAAAAGAAAAATACGGTACCACAAAATTTTTACCCTAATAAAACTAAAAAACTGTAAAAATTAACAATTAAACATAAACGTATAAATGTAAAATAAAAACATGAAAAAAAGCAACCAATATATGCATGCTTCAGTTTAAGCAAGAAAATTAATTAGTTAGCAGTTATAAAAGAATAATGAGATTTGGAAAATAAAATTTTAGTTCGCTTTTATAGTTTAGAATGACCTGTTATTGTGAAAGTTACTATGGAATCGACGAATCTTATAGTTGTACGAACAGGATCAGGTATTGAGTATTTAATGATATATATATATTAAACGATATGTTTGACTATACTAGCATCGCACCGGCTCCAGCACTCGGCTGCCTGTTTCAATTTCCTCTGATTCCAACCGATCTTCCGAAATCCGACTCTGTATTCTTTCCCTATATATTCCTTCAACCTTTGACGAAACCATTCGATTTTTAGGGGAGCGCACCCTCTGGGGTGACGCACGGGTTCGTAACCTCGTCGTCTAATGTATCGTTACCATCACCCTAGACTGGGAGCCCAATTTGAAGGTGACAAGGCCAACTAGAACTCAGTCCTAAATTGAGTGGTGCAGAAAAGTGTGGGTTATGAGACTTATTGCCCTTCTTAAACTCAAATATTGGCCAACGCCTGACCTCAAAATTTGGTCTCACCCACCCTTAGAACCCTTTAATTTGGACATCAAAAGTGTAAAAACTTAGTAATGTCAGAGAAGTCAAAGGGGTCATGTCGGCCTTTGACCTGGATCCTGCTTCATTAGACTCAACGATCTCAGATTCGACTTCCCCGACTTAAGAAACCCATAACTTAACACCTCAAACGTCAAAATTGACGACCTTACGAAATTCCAAGTCATGTCGGCATTAACCTTAAATTTCTGTTCCAAACGCCTCACGTACCTCAAAAAACGGCTCCCGACCCAAAAAACCCATGGATAACACCTCAAAACGTAAAAATCTACACCTTACGAATTTCCAATCCAAGTCATGTGCGGCATGACTTGATTTCTTGTTCCAAACCTCTCAACATACCTCATAAACCGGCCTTCCCTTGACCCAAAAAAAACCATAGATGGACCACCTCAAGCCACAAAATCGGCGACCAACGAATTTCCAAGCATGTCGGCTCTTGGAACTTGGGTTGACAATCCAAGAACCTCATGAAAACGCCATCTACTCGACTCCCGAGAAAAGCCCCCAATGACGCTTCAAGCGTTAAAAAAGTTTGAAATTCTCGAAAAACGCGTTAAAAAACACGTCGATCGAAGGCTCCGGCTCCACGGCTCCGGCTTCCGGCTCCGGATCAGGCTCCGAAATAAAAATCTAACGGTTAAAAATATGTACAATCGGACCTGGAAAAATAATAAAACAATCATGCCAGCATTCCAGATTCCAGGCTCCTGGAATCCAGTACCTGCTGAAAAATGCCGATCGTGCTACATATACACCTACTATATTTAATATAATATTTAATAATTATATTATAATAATAGTATATATATTATAGTATATATTATAGATATATTATATATCAAATATATAATCACTAGTACTTAATAATAAGGCTATAACTATACTATATATATATAACTATACTAATTATTAATACATAACCTAGTACTAACTATATATATATATTATGATGTCCTCACCTCCGATGACTAGATATAT
>JABUQX010071141.1:5000-20000 GCA_015478945.1 Trachelipus rathkii
AACTATTTCTCGTGCAGAGATGCTCTTGTTCATTGGTTCTATGATGAACAAAAGAAAGAAGAGTATCAACTTCAAAAATACCATTCTGCTCATAGATATAAGAACGAGAGTAATAAAATGTTTGTTCTTTGTCTCGAACGTCTTGCTCAGAGAGCATATCGCGGACTAGATATGCGCGAACACGACTCTCTGCACACTGTTTTTCTTTGCAGTCTTCCTCTGTACATCGAAAAAAGCGTGAGGGAATATATTAAGATGCAAAGAATTGGTGGTATCCGTCGTGCACCTTGGGAAGATATTGTCGATTATGCGGATTCTCTGGAATCTGACAACAATGAATTCCCCAATTCCATTTCTCAGTCTTCTGAATTCCCTAGTAAACAACCATATGCCCTCAAAGATAAACCACATGACGAGCTCAATGAAACTATTGAGTCAGTCATCCATATCGATCACGTTTACCCCAATTGGGTAGAATCTCTTCAATAGAAAGAGGACTCCAGAAAACTTATTCAATCTCAGAGTTTTCGTCCTTCAAACCGTTCATCCCGTAGTCCTCCTAAGAAAACTACTGGTTCTCGATATTATAGAGACAACTAGCGTAGTTCTTCTTCTTCTCATGTAACCTCTGGTTCTCGCAATAAAGATAATTCTCAGAAAACTATTCCTGCTATCACAGATGTTATATGTGAATTCTGTGATATCAGAGGGCATCATTTGCGAGAGTGCTACAAGCACCTCGGCCTTTGCAGTTACTGCAAAAAGAAAGGGCATGTGAAGGCCGAGTGTCGAGCACGTAGAACTACTACTTCTTCGCCTCCCACTGTTAGAAAGATTACTTGTCCCTTTTGTCGCGGGCCTCACCCAGGAATAAATTGTTCTCAAAGAACGCCCCCTAGATGAGACAGGTAACTATAGACCACAGACAGAACGTTCCCCTCAAGAGCTCTTAACAGGAGCTGTAAAAAAAGTTTACACGCGTTCCCCCACTAAAAAAAGACCTTGACTTACCTTACGAAACTTACGAAAGCGATCTCCGACATCACGAACTAATGAACGTTCTTTTCCTCAATGACGTTTTCTCAATTCATGTTAAAATTGTGGGAAACCACATTACGAAGGACAGTGTCAAGGACGAGATGACGCAACCACTCCAGAACCTTTAAACTGCGGATCTCCAAGGAAATGAGTCACCCTGAGGAGATAGGTATTACAAATAACTCCTCTGACATTGTCCATAATTCTAATACAACCCCTTCTTTTCCAACCCTTAGTAAAACTTCAGGTTTAGACCCTCATATCCTTACTCTACATGACATATATAGATGATAATATGGTTATACCCATTCATTTATGCCAAGCTGATATCAAACCTTTAGTAGTTGAAGTTCCTCTGAAGGATCTTCGTGTGCCTCGCTTCGAGTGTTTTGTTGACAGCGGAGCTGGGGTGAACCTTATATCTTCTGCCTGAATTCCCGTGCTGGGAACTAATAAACAGTTGTTCCCTTTCGCGGATATAGGTGTTGGGGCTATCTCCGGATTCGGAAATCTAAAACGGATTCCCATTACGGAGTATGTGAAACTAACCCTACGGTTCAAGGATGGATTTGTTTCATTACCCTCGGCTTTCTTTATAGTCCCTCAAAAATTCATGGAAGGCCAACCACTAATCCTCGGGACCAGTGCTCTCCGAGAGAATCACTTCTTACCTTATATGGCCCAACGTAAACTCATACATAAAAACGGGGAAGAGGTGATCATTGTAGCTGATGGTGTGGAAACTTTAAAAAATAGATCCATAATACCTGTGAGGACTATAGTTGTAAATCCAGAAAGTATTAATGATACTGATATTGGAAAAGATCAAAACAGTGACAGACACTTAAAGAAAATCTTGGGTATTTTAAAAGGAAATAGTGTTGTTGCTGATAGGCAACAGTTTTCCATACCGTATAGATCCTATTACTCTCATATCGTTTGTGAGGACGATATTCTTTTTTATAGAAATAACTCTGGGAATCTCTTATACTTGGTTTCTTTTAATTTGTTGATGCATATCACACTTGGTCTCCATGTGTCCTGCGCACACATTGGAATTAACAAATTACTGCAATAATCTATAAACATTTTTGGCATCCAAGAGTTAATCGAGTGGTCTCGGATGTTGTACGCTGTTGCCCTGTTTGTAAGATGCAAAAGAACTTTGCTTCGAATGTTACTCCACCAATGTTAAAAATCCTGGCTGATTGTTCGTCTGATTTGTGTGCAATGGACTTGTTGCAGTTCCCCAAAACGTTCCACGGGAATAAATACTGTATGGTCCTAATTGACCATTTTTCGAAATGGGTGGCTGTTGTCCCTATTGCAGATAAATCCAGTCTCACGGTTTCTAGGAAATTGGAACATCAAGTAGTTACTTTCCTACCAAAACTTCCTAATCATATTTTGACTGACAACTGAACCGAGTTTACTTCGCAAATTTTTCAACAGGTAATACACAAATACAATATTAAACATATACGTATTTCACCTCTTCATCCCTCTAGTAATGGGGTTTGTGAGCGGTTCAACTGAAGCTTGATGCAAATACTGAAATGTCTGGTTCTGGGACAACCCGCTAATTAGGATGAAGAATTATCATCTTCCATATTGATTTACAATAACACTCTACATAGTGCTTTAAATCAATCACTTTCCAATTTTCGCTTGCAAAAAGCCCACTCCCCTACTCACACCTTTCCTCAATATTGGAAAGGGAGTGTTAATTTTAAACCTTACAAGATCGGACAAAAAGTTGCTTGTAAGGTAATTCGTACTGGTCCCAGTACTACCATGAAATTTCAAAGTAGATGGGAAGGACCTTTCAAAATTGAAGAGATGAATCCAAATCGAGTTACTTTCATGATACGACGCCTCAATAACACTTCAGCAAAACAATATGAAGTCCATTTCTCTCATTTACGAGGATGGATTGATATCCCTAATTATCTTTGAAAATATCTGAACGAAATCAAGATGTAAGTGCCGTTTTCTTCGCTGAATCCGAAGCCCCTCTTGTTATGAGTGACCCTGACGATGGAAATCATAATGCGGTGTCCGAAACTCGATGATTCATCCTTTGGATCGGTAGATTCATCATTAGTGACTTCTCTGTTCAACAATAGTGATGAATTGATGAGCGATACGAGTGAGGATTTTGAAGGCTTCACAGCATTGGAAGTCAATCCTATGTCTGTAGCCGATTAAAATCAACTGCCAGATTTTACTAAACACATTGAAAACTTACAAAGTAGGCAAACTGAAACCTTTGTAACCTCGCTAGAAGGTCCGACGTGTTCTTCACTCTTTCCAGTCTGTAAATCACCTCCTACTGTTAAATATATTCTCCCTCCTGCTGAATTAACTAATTCTTCTCATTCTGTTTCTTCTTCTCAAGCATTCTATGATTCGACAGCCGCTATCTCTTTAAAATCGTTAAACTCTTTTGCAGAAGAGGATGAGAATTCCGGAGGTGGTTACAAAAAATATGTTGAATTCTCGGAGGGTGGAATCCCCACTCCTTCGTTGGATTATTATGATTTAATTCCCTTTGAACATGAAACAAGATTTCAATACCCTTCGGTTTTTAAAGAAAATATGCCTGAAAATAATAATCTGAGTTTTGATACTAAAACACTATTGCCAATGGGGAATGAGGGAAGCACTGTTAGCTCCCCAATGTTTTCTTCCCTCGACTCTCCTCCTGATTTTTTTTCCGATGAATTTATTGGGTTTTCGCCTCCGCGGTCTCCAAATTTTGTGATCCATGCAGAAACATCTTCTATAAATAACTCCCCTGATGGTAATACGGACAACAATAAATTTATTGTCTGATTTCCTAATATTGAACGTCCTGTTACCTGGAGTCGAGGACCAGTTGTAGATCTGCCAACAGTGATGTCTACACCATTAGAATACGCTCATAATCTTAGATGCTCGAGTCTATTATAAGAAATAATTCCGCCTATTGTTCATTTAAGAATAAATATATATATTAAATAAAATTCATCACATGTTTTAGCTTTACATAAATCTTAGCGAATTTTAAATATGCCTATAACTTATCGTGAAATTACTAAAAAAAATTAATTAAACCTATTTAAAGGAAATTTTACTTTCATAAAATCCTAACCTAACCCTAACCATCATTAAAATGTTTTATCCTGACATAACTCAATTCTAATTAGAAATAAAATAATGAATCTGAATTCCACTATATGGACAGTTTATAAATTATATTATAACACATTCATTGAGTTGGTATAAACAACAACATTTTATATAATATGTAAAATGTCTTAGGTTACATTAAACTCTTGCCAAAATTTGGTGGCCCATAAGGACAGTATTTCTAAAAGAATATGTGCATGTCTAATATATATATATATATATATATATATATATATATATATATATATATATATATATATATATATATATATATATATATATATATATATATATATATATATAAATTTAACTATAGTTATCATGAACGTAAGGTCTTATCATTACCTTATCTTCAATTTATGCATTTTATTTTATAAACTTATAAAGGTGTCATTCTTATTATTATCCGTTTATTTTAAACCTTGATCATATTTGTTTACTAATCTTTGTATTGATTATTTTCAGCTCCATACCCTCTTTACTGCAAACATCCTCTATCCTTGCTTATTTCAACTCTTTTTCTATGGGAATATAAAATTATTGTAATTATATTTTGTTTATTGTATCTTTAAATATAATTGGTTTAAAGGTATATCTTTATATATTTATTTTATAATGGCAAATTTGTTGGCTGAAGGCGCATCTGCCTGGGTCATATTCAGGAAGGAACAAAAATATTATAATCTAAATGTGTATGTTGACTTTAATGCAGGACGACATCTTTCTGCATGTCCTACCGGATTAAGTCAGCATATGATGGCGGAGACACGAGACGCTATCATTTGGTCGTTGTCCACCATGGCTTGGAAATTGACCATCATCCAAGACACAAAATCCCGAGAGGTGTCAGTGTTTGAGCCTGTTTCAGATTTTTCTATTGATAATGTTCCCAATATCATGAAAGATATCTTCAAAATCAGGGATGGCATTTTTGGTGATTTTTTTGATTTTTTTTTAAAAAATCAATGTGATTTTTTTGATTCGTAACGACACGCGAAATATAATTTGCAGGTTACAAATTATATATCGCGTGACGTTACGGATCGGAAAAAATTAAAAAAAATAAAAAAAATCACAAATTGATTTTTTTAAAAAAAATAAAAAAAATCACCAAAAATGCCATCCCTGTTCAAAATAGCAAAACAGAAAAATCCCCAGGTAAATGTATACTTATTTATCCCACCAATCTACGACATCTACACTTTTAATCTAAAGCACATCAATCGAGAATGGGACTCTTCAGAGCATTTCCTTGAAAATTACCCTCGGTTGTTACCAGAGGCCATGTGTGACCATTCCATAGTTGCCTATAATAGATTCATGTCATTGCGCAATTTTCACTACGTCTGGTCAGACAAATACCTTCTCATAGGAAATGATGTTTTGGACCATTATAATAACACTTTGACTTTAAATTCCAATCTTATTCCTGATGGACAACATCCCAATCGAATATTTCTGGAAGCATTCATGGATCTGTATGCCCAAGAATTAAGGTACAAAAAAAATCCACCTTAGACTTTCAAAACCAATTAATATTCCTGCCAGGGTAAACCCTGGGAGGCTTTCTAGACCTCAATCTTCTCTCAATCATGAAGATCAGAGAGAGTGTATTATTCAATCAGCTATACGCCAATCCTCTGATGCTAGTGCTACGACTGATTATTATGGCTCTGCTTCAACTTCAGGCTAACATTTGTATCGATCTGGTCGTCCAAGGTCTGATCAACCTATCGGCCTTGGGCATCCGTCTCATTCTGCACGCCTTCAACTTTATTCGGCTGTTCCATCCACTTCTTTTGGGTATTCTAGACATAGTTATCAAGGGTTGTCATTATCTTCCCCATCTAGTTCACACAGTTACCCAAGAATGGTGGTCTCTGATACTGTGTATGATCCCCGCATTGATCCAGGATCTGTTTCTATACAGCGTTCTAGTGTACGTTGGGCAATGCGAAATCTTCTATGGGGTATGATACTAATCTTCTACGGGGTATGATACTAATATGTATTAAATTTTCTTTATTATTAGTACAAGTCCTTAAATCATTAAAATTAAATTAATTGTAACTCTCCCAGTTTGAATTAGTTATAAACAAAAACGTTCAAAATAGGGGGGGAACTTAATTTTGGTGGGGAGGGATGTAGGGGTGTCTACATTCACTCCAGGCATATATAACTTATTTAAATATTAAAATTCGCAAATGATTCTCATTTTCAAAGATTGTAAAAATTAATTTAAGTACAGAACCGTATTTTGTTTCTGGGTCTGTTGTTCTTTTCCAACTTTGACTTACATTGTGTTTTCCAACTCTGACTTACATTGTGTTCCAACTCTGATTAAAAATTATAAGTCTTCAACTCTGACTCTTATTTAATTGTTCAAAATTTACATAACTTCATTATACAATTTATTATATGAAATTAATGTTTTTCAGTTGATTATTGTATTATATGAGACACATTCTCTTTGTTTATTACATTTTTGTATATTGTCTAATTATAATTCTACTCATTTAGAAGGTTAGTTCTAATCATTTTTTAGTTATAAGTTCATACTTAATTAAATTCAATGAGCATATAAAGTGTCAGGAGTATTTAACTATTATATCACCTCACATAATGCATGTTCCAGTTGCAGTTTTTTCACCGAATAACATACTCTGTCGTACTATTATTATAACATCAACTTCGCTAAAACAAAACCCCAATTAGGGTAAGTAATGGATAAATAAAAGAGTATACTCTGTAATATAATGTATAATAACAATTTAAGTCTTATTCAATATGACAAATCTTACTTTTCATTCTAGGTCCCAATGTTGGGCTACGTCTCGATTTTGAGCTCATTTTATTTTGGGATTACTTTTGTTTTGATCCTTAGTTGTCGTTGAGTTCATTGTTACAAGTGTTGTTTTTGAATTCCTTTCACTATTATTTGTGAATTCCTTTCATTAAGATAAGTGTTGCCAATTATTATAGGCATTATTATTGATATTCCTTATTGTTAATTCTCTATATGACTACTTGAGTAAAATCCTTAGTCGTTATTATTCTTCATAATCGTTTTCTATATTAGTGCATGTCCTTAATCCCTTAGACATTCCACTTAAACAATTGTTCATATATAATCCAAACATTATTATAATAAAACAGTTCTCTTTTTCTTACTTATTATTTCAACCCTTCTCATATTTACTCACTGTCCTTTTACCATACCACATAATTACGATCCCCATCACTCAAAAAGGCGCAACCTGGACAGAAGGTAAAAAGTCCTGAGACATCTCCTGGTATTAGGATTAAAAAGCTACAGACACCTCAGAATATAATTGACACCTCTGATATCATCATCATCTCTAGTGAATATAATTTAATATTGATAAGAATATTTTATTAATAATAATTAATCCAATTATTTCCCTAGCTTTCTCTGTAAAGGCCCATAATATTGTATTGACATTCTTACAACTTCGAGGAAGTGTAAAAGTTTCTTTTACACTCTGTAACATATATATATATATATATATATATATATATATATATATATATATATATATATATATATATATATATATATATATATATATATATATATATATATATATATATATATATAATATATATTATGACAATAAAAGAAACGTGTACGAGAATAAATGGTGTTGAAAGTGATGGGTTTTAATATTAATAGCGAGTAAGGCAGGGAATGTGTTATGTCTCCTGGTTATTCAATTTTAATATGGATGGGGTTATGAAAGAATAAGAGGGTGGTGTGGCAGGGGAAGGTGTTAGAAATGATAGAGAATGGAAGAGAGTGGGAGGATGCCCTACCTTTGATGAATTGATGTATGATATATTATATTATATATATATATTATATATATTATAATATATATATATATATTATATATATATATATATTATTATATATATATATATATATATTATATATATAATTGAGTCTATGTACAGGACCCATTGCAGTCAACAAGGAAACTGCCACACTGGGTTGAATAATCAACTCCATGGGTGGGTCCTGGCTCATATTTATTTTTAAATGAGGCAAAAGAAAATTTAGATGGCGAAAGGAATATTCAGTCAAAATAAATAAAAATAAAAAGATGTCCTTACATTTTATATAGTCCTAATATTACATTACAAAATTATATATTGTGAAGAATATTCAGTTCTTGGAGATAAGAGAAAATAGTTACTATTAAAGCAAAAAGATTCAGACAAAATATGGGATAACTTTTTAGAAGGTGTAGAGTAGGAAAATGACGACAAAATTTGCAAATCTGAGGAGTATCCCGTGACATGTAGTGGTTGTGAGTGATTGGTGTGGCCAATGCGGAGGCGTGTAGTGCAAGTATCACCTTCTTATATTATAGGGTCTTATATTTCTAAGTTTCGGCCCTCGCTTATAATAATTAATTGATGGGAGGCGACCTTGTCGAATGGCATCTGGGAGGTACCTAGAACAGCTCTGGAAAGAGGAGACAGCCATTATGGCCTCTCTGTCAGCGATTTCCTTGCCAGTTATCTCTACGCGAGAGAGATTCCAAGGTGGTACATTTTGTCTCTTGCGAGAGTGGAGCAGCCAAAGAAATTATTGTACAGAATTATGCTTTTAGAATAGGGGGCTTTAATTAAGCGCCTGGAGGGCGCTGAGAGAATCTGAATATATGACATATGAGTGGTCTTGGTTATGGAATTTAATTCGAGGGAGGGCAATCATTATAGCCATTAATTCTGTCGCAAAAATTGAAGCATGAGGGGGGAGGGTATGGGAGAGGTTGAGGTCAGGAAAAAACGCAGACGCACCCACACTGTCCCTTGTTTTAGAGCCATCTGTAAACATTGGAGTAAATCCACGGTGAACTGCAGAATGAGAAAAGAATGATGCCATTAACAAGGCAGTGGGGTGACTAGATTTGGAGAGAGAGGTCAGGACCTGGCAGATGGTGGGAGCAGGAAATAGCCAAGGTGTGTACCCTTCATCATAAGAGAACGGCAGCACCTTTTGCAAAGGGATGTTGAGATAATTAAGGATGTTATAAACTGTATTTGCAAATGGCCAGTAAGGGGGGGATTCTGAGGTATCTCTCGCAGAATCGGTGTCAGAGCAGACGGTATTGGGGTTTGAAAATGAAGATAACTTGCGCACAAGATGTATTCTCTTTGAAAGATGAGTGACATCACATTGGATTCAAATTCAATCTCACCCAGGGAGACGATCGGAAGGCTCCTCCTGTGAAGATACGGATCGCCTCGTTTTGGATAGGATAGGATCTAACAGGTGTAGTAGATTGGGCAGGCCTGACCATATACTGCGCAGCCAAAGTCCAACTTCGATCGGATTAGCGCGATGTGGAGACGTAAAAGGAACTTGCGATAAGCACCCCAACATTTTGAGGCCATATGAAGCAATAGGTCAAGCACTCGATGACAAGTCGTTTCAGGAGTTTAATGTGCAGTGTGTATGTTAGGTGGTCATCTAGAATGAGGCCAAGAAATTAGACTTGTGAAGTTACAGGAATGGGTGAACCATATAAGGTTAGGTTCGCAGGAAGAAGGTGGCAGGTTCTTCGACTTCTTGTTTTTTATAAATAGTACTGCTGAGGTTTAGGTGGGTGAGAAATGGGAATTACCAAATTGGGAAATATTTTTGAAATAATGTGAAATGTGCTTGACATTAAATCAGTGATGGGGTTAGGAATGGGATTATAAGGATCATTATGTTGTTTTATGTAAAGTTAAGTAAGTGGGGGAATGGAAGGAGAGGAAGGTGATAAGGAAGGAAGTGGTTAGAATTAAGAGTAAGAAGTTAAGTGAACAAGGTAATAAGGATAAGTTTTTAAGAGCGCTTGCAAATAAATCAGTTGAATGTGAACAAGTTGAAACTGAACAAAACAGGAAGCAAATGAAGGATGTGGTTGTTCCTTGTTAGTAGTGCAAAAGAAATATGTGGATGTGCTAAAGTAGGAAGAAAGAATGTCAACAGTGAGTGGTGGAATGAAGATGTGATGCAAGCAGTTAAAAGTAAAAAAGAAGCGTGGTTAAATGTACTAAAATAAAATTATGAGGTTTCAAATGAAAGATGTTTGGAATTATATGAGGAGGAAAAAAGGAATACTAAAAAATGCATACGCATGAGGAAAAAAAGAGGTAAATGAACAGTTTGGAAGGAGGATGAATGGGCACTTACAAGGGAATAGGAAGCTCTTCTGGAAGGAAGCGCGGAAGGTTAAGAATGAGAATAAGGGGAATCTGATTAGAATAATGAATTGGGATGGTGCTTTCATAACTGATGAAATGGATGTGAGGAGAGTGTGGAGGGAACACGTCGAAAATCTGCATAAAATTGGCAATAATGAAGAGGTGACAGTGAATGTTTGTGGATTTGATGGTGCAAGAAAGAATAGGTATTTTGGGAAAGAGGTCATTAGTAAGGAGGAGGTAATGGGTAGAGTGAGAAAGTTGAAGAATGGTGGTAAATCTGCATGCATAGATAAAATTACTGTTGAAATGATCAAGAAAGGAGACGAGATAGTGATTGAGTGAGTGAATTTGGAAGTTGTGTAACTAACAAAGCGTTTATGGAGGGTATAGTTCCGAGAGATTGGAGGAGAGCAGCAATAATACCCTTATATAAGGGTAAGGGGGATAAGGGAAACTGTAGGAACTATAGGGAAATTAGTTTAGAGTGTTGTAGGGAAGATATATGATGGAGGTGTGTGTGTGTAAGTAATACTTTATTTAAACACAAGAGTATCCATAAGTATACTAGAGTTGGTGAAGGTAGAGATGGTATCGAAGTGAAAAGTATGATTGATTTTGTGTTGGTGAAGAAGGAGATGTTGAAGTATGTGTTGGATGTTAAATCAGTGAGGGGTTTAGGAATGGGATTATCGGATCATTATGTTGTTCTTTGTAAAATTAAGTTAGTGGGGACCTGGATGGAGAGGAAGGTGATACGGAAGGAAGTGGGTAAAATTAAGAGTGAGAAGTTTAGTGTACAAGGTAATAAGGATAAGTATGTAAGAACGCTCGCAAGTAAATCAGTTGAATGTGAACAAGTTGAAATGAATAAATCTGGAAGCAAATGAAGGAAGCAATTGTTAGCAGTGCAAAAGAAGTATGTGGGTGTGCTAAAGTAGGAAGTAAAGAATGATAACAGTGAGTGGTGGAATGAAGAGGTAAATGCAAGCGGTTAAAAAGTAAAAAAGAAGCGTGGTTGAATGTACTAAAAGCAAATGATGAAGTTTCAAAAGAAAGGTGCTTGAAATTAATAAGGAGGAAAAAAGGAATGCTAAAAGATGCATCCGTAAGAGAAAAGAAGAGGTATGAACAGTTTGGAAGAAGAATGAATGGGGCACATACAAGGGAATAGAAAGCTCTTCTGGAAGGAAACGCGAAAGGTTAAGAATTAAAGTAAGGGGGACCCTGCTCAGAATAATGAATAAGGGGATGGTGTTTTTGTAGGTACTGAATTGAATATGGATGTGAGTGGAAGTGTGGAAAGAACACCTTTGAAAATCTGTATAATATTGCAGTAATGAAGAGGTGATAATGACTGTGTGTGGGTTTGATGGTGCAAGAAGGAATAGGTGTTTTGGGGATGAGGTTATTAGCAAAAGGGAGGAAATGGGTAGAAGTGAGAAAGTTTGAAGAATGGTAAATCTGGCAGGTATAGATTAAATTACTGGTGAAATGATTGCAATGAAAACGGAGGCAAGATGATGATTGATTGGATCTTGAAAGTTGTGTAATAAAGTGTTTAAGGAGGGTATAGTTTCGAAGGGATTGGAGGAGAGAGTAAAGTAACCTTTATATAAGGGTAAGGGAGATAAAAGGGAACTGTAGAAATTATAAGGGTATTTAGTTTATTGAGAAGTGTTGTAGGGAAGAATATGCTGGTGTTTTGGTCGAAAGAGGGCGGCGAGTGACTGAAGGACTGAATTGGTGAAGAACAAGGTGCGTTTAAGGAGTAGTAGAAGCAAATGAATAGAGAAAATGAGGGAGGAAAGAATAAATGTATTTGGTTTAATGGATTTTTGCAACAAGGGGTAATGATAGGGTTTAATAGGGAAGGTCTTATGGCAGGTGTTCGTGATATAGGTATAGTGTTGGGTGATAGGCTTCTGATAGAATCAAAAGTAATGTAATGACGATAGTGAGGCGTGTGTGAAAATAAATGGTGTCAAAAGTATTGGTTTAGTATTAATAGCGGATTGAGGCAGGTGTCTATGTCTCCTTGGTTATTCAATTTGTTAAATGGATGGGGTTTATAAAGAACTGAAGGTGGGCGTGACAGGAAATGGTGGTTAGAATGATGGAGATGAGGGAGGGTGCCCTACAGCATATTATATACAGATAATTTGCTTTGGTGTGGAGAATCTGAGAGTTTGAGAGGATTGGTAGAGAGATTTGGCAAGGGTGTGTGTAAAAAGGAGGGTTTGAAAGTAAACTTAGAAAGGAGTAAGGTTACGGTTGTGAGGGAGGACAGTCCTCTAGTGTGAAGTTATGTTAGATTGAGAGCAGCAGCTGGAAAAGATGTCTGAGTTTAAATATTTAGGGTATATGTTGGATGAGAAGGCAAAGGATGATGCAGAAGTTTAGTAATGAAAGTTGTGATGGCAGGAAGGTGGGCTGGTGCAATTAAATCGTTGGTGAATTGTAAAGGGACTAAGTCTGTGCGCTAGGAGGGTCTTACATGACGGTATGTTGTGACCTGTGGTTAATGTATAGAGTGAGACTATGGTCTTCTGGAAATAAGAAGTATAGATCTAAAGGTTCAATGTGTTCAGTAATGGACAATCTTAGGGGCATGCTAGGTGTGGGAAGAATTGATAAAATGAGGAATGAAAATATTAGAGGGAGTTGTTTGGTGAAGAAAGGGGTAAACGAGAAGAATAAAATGAAAGTATGTTGAGATGGTTTGGGTCATTGTGGAAAGGATGAATGATAGTCGATTTTTAAGCGGATGTATAGTGGGCGAGAGTGTGTTGAAACCGACCGGCTGGGAGATCGGAAAAAGTGGATTGAAGTCAGTAAACGGATGTCTGAAAGGACAGAAATGTGAGTTTGGCGAGGCGAGAATAAAGGAGAATAATAGAGAGAGAATGGCGGGGTGTTGTGAGGGGGTATGGTTGTGGGCCCACCTGGGTCAAAGGATGAACCTTACACTGACGATTTAACATAGCGAGGGTCCGTCGTAGTCCCGTGAAGCTATAGGGTGGATTTTATGACTGCGATGAGTCCTTACCTAATTAATGGTACAGAGGGGGGGTAAGGCTGGGCTTTTCTTTTCGACTTTTGTCATATTCTTCTACTGCTTTCTTTTCGATGCTTGTTTACTTAGCACCTAACCACCAGTCTTGGGGAGAAAAAGGTAGATGAAGAATATATATTATTATATATAATATATATTATATATATTATTAATATATAATTATATATAATATATATATATAATTATTATATATATATAATCAGATCATGTGACAATGTTAATAATATATGCACCCTAGAGCCAATAATAAACTTTTATTAAGTACTAAAACTCTGCCCTTTATTAATATTGTATCTCTTTTAACATATTATATTTACTGTATTTTTAATGCTAAATACCCTAAAAAGCTTTATAAATAGAAAAATAGTTAATTTAAAAAAAAAAAAAAAAAAAAAATTTTTTTTGGGCCTTTGTTTTTTTTAAAAAAAAAAACGTCTTTTTTTTTAAAAAATGAACAGTTTTTTTTTAACCATCCCACCCTATATATTGTATATAAATATTGAATATAAATAGATACAATATGTATATATATATGGATATATATATATATATATATATATATATATATATATAACACTAAATCTGAACTTACTTCTCTGTAGACAAGATCAGGAATATGAAATATCTGAAGAATGTTTGCTCCCGCCCATGTGGTAAAGAGGACTGTGGTCATGAGAAACTTTCTTGTAATATTAATATGTGAGGTAATAAAATACAGTATTCCAATTGAAAAAGTCATTTTTATTCCTATGATTATTATAATGGGAAAGGCGAAGTACTGATTCATTGCATTTTGATATTGCATGAGACTCGGGATTGTTTCGCCGATGTAGTTAATTTTTTGTAATTTTGTTGAATCAGAGGTTTTTGATTTTGAAGGTTTTTTGTTATGGTTTATCGTTGTGTTTTTCTTCTTTAGAATTTTGGATTTAGTTTCTGCTAGTTCAGTATCCGTATCAAATGAGGTTTCATCATTTAGGCCATTGTGAGAACAACTTACCTTTTGTAATTGGCTTCGTAGAGATTTTAAAGCAGAAATTTGAATAATACTAAGAAAGTAGAGCAAATCGGTGTATATAATAACTTGACCACCTAACCATGTCGGCAATATAAATCTTTCAACAATAAGAATCTCGGATTGAGGATTATTCTGATGCCAGTTATAAGCAACTTCATTTTCACTATAATAATCTTTCAATGAAGGAAGAAGCAAGAAAAGGGCAAGAAGTCTTGAGAATGTTAAACAAAGGAAGAAATAATCATTGAATGGTCTCCACTCCTGTAACAATTCATCCTTTTTCGATATTGACAAAGCCCTTTCAAAAAGCTCTACCAAGGATGATGAATTAGTGAAAGATAAGAAAGATACCACTATTAAACTTACTGATGTGAAAAATATTAATATATTATGAGTATTTGTGTCAGTGGACGCGAGATGATTATCATCATCATCATCATCATCATCATCATCATCATCATCAATGCATCATCAT
>JABUQX010071141.1:27500-32500 GCA_015478945.1 Trachelipus rathkii
TTCTGCTCTTCCCACACCTTCTATACTTTATTTCTGTATGAAAAAGGTCGAATTTTAGAAAAAAGTCATAAGTCCAGAATGTGATCAGTTCTCATATTCTTCTTCTAACGCTTCTGCTGCACCTCCTATACCCACAGTACCTTCCCACAGGTCAAATAGGGTCAAAATTCCGAAAATTTCTTAAGTGTTGATTCTGACCAGTTGCTATTTTCTCCTTCTAACTCTCTTTCTGGACATTCTACATCTTCAGTACATCCCCTATGTACGAAAAAAAAAAATTTTCTTCAGAAAATTACTAAAAGTGCAGAATTTGACCAGTATGATCATTCCTATGGGCCTTTCACACCTTCAGTACTTCCCCTGGGTACGAAAATGGGCAATTTTCAAGAAAATTCCATAAGTACAGTTTATGATCAGTCCTCATTTTCTCACTTTGGCTCGTTTTCTGGACATCCTACACCCCAAGTACCGTTCCTAGGTACGAATAGAGTCAATTTTCGGAAAATTTCCATAAGTGTAGATTTAATCAGTTGCTATTTTCTCTTTCTGATCCATCTTCTGACCTTCCTGTACCTAGTGTACTGCCTCACAATGCTTTAATACCTTCCAATACGTATTTTTCCACAAATACAAAGTGCAATATTCCCGGAATGTACTTAAATAACATTTCAGAAGTTCCAAATGTTGAGATAGATGACAGTGTGTCCTATAATTTTTACTCTTCTTCTGCCGTCGAAATATTACCCTATTCTAGGTATATTCTTCCCGTCAAAGTTGAGTCTAGCGTCCATGCTTCTTCTCCTGAAAGCATAGCACTCATTACTGAAAATAGAAAAGATTTTCTACATTCAGGTACGCTCTTCTTCGGAAACACTCTTTCTACTTGAACTCTAGGAAATATTTTATTAGAATTAGTCATTTTAAGTGCTGATACTATCAAATTTTATAAGAACACTTATGTTACTACTGCTTCCCCTCTACTTTACAAGAAATGTGAGGTACCTTCAGAGACTCATGTTATTAATGCTGTAACTGTTTCCAAAGACCTATCTGATGCTCAAATTAGAGAAGTTTATCGCGAAATATTACTCTCGGAGTCCAGCAAAGACTCTAATAAATATTTATTGAACAATTCTTCTCAGTTAGAAGAAATGCTATCCTTCTTAGTCAAGAATATAAATTCAATTGCATTATCCGACGAGTCAGTTGGACTTTGTACTTTAAGTAAATTTTCTGTTAAACTCATAGAAGGAAGCCCCCACTATTTGTATACGAGACCCTATCGTTTTACATATAAATATTTGGAAATCATAAATGAATGGGTAGAAGATAGTCTTGCTAAAGACTATATAAAACCTAGCATTTCAGCTAGTACCTCTCCTCTTCTTCTTATTCCGAAAAAGACTGGTGGTAAGATGAGAGTTGTAGTTGACTACAGGAAACTTAACTCTCTGACTGTGCCATATCGCTTTCCCCTTCCAAACATTTCAGAGTCACTTTCCCTGATTGGGGGTGCTCGCATCGTCTCCTGCCTGGACTTACTTTCGGTCTTCTCACACCTTGAGGTAGAGGAGTCAGCCAAACACCTCACAGTTTTCTCTACTGCACGAGGGGACTTCCATTACTTGCGCATGCCCCAGGGAACCACAAACTCAACCTCCGTGTTCAGCCGTACGATGGAAATGACCAGGTCAGGTTTGTTAGGCGTAGTTTGTTTGCTATTCATAGATAACATTCTTATCTTCAGCAAAGACATTCCTACTCACTATTATCATCTTTCCAAAGTCTTTAACTCTCTCCAGAAAGCAAATCTTAAAATAAAATTAGAGAAATCCTCTTTCTTTAAGAGTAGCGTCACTTTCTTAGGCTTTAAAATCAGTAAAAAAGGTTTATCTCCTGATCCGGTAAAATTAGAAGCTTTAAAAGGTTTTAAGATTCCTCAGACTGTGTCTGATTTCTGCTCTTTTCTCCATTTCTATAATTATTTCAGAAATCTCATCCCTAATAACTCTGTAATTTCACAGCCTCTAACTCTGTTAATAAAGAAAAACGCCACTTTTTCTTGGCAGTTGAAGTAACAGGCGGATTATAACACTCTGAAGAAACTTCTACTCCTTGATCCTGCTCTTTCTTTTCCTGATTACTCTAAACCTTTTCCTTTAAGTAAAGATGCTTCTGCGTATGGCTTTGGAGCTATTTTGGCTCAAGTAGATGACAATGGTAAAGAGAGACCACTAGCGTTTACATAAAAAATGATGAATAAAGCAAAGCTAAATTAGAGCGTTATGGAAAAAGAAACCTTGGCTATTGTACACGCTCGGACTAAATTCCGTACTATCATTTTTGGTTACCCTCTCAAGATCTATACAGATCACGCCGCTTTGGTTCATCTTTTTCATTACAAACAGTTTTCTGGTATACTGGAAAGGTGGAATTTGAAAATAAATTCTTTCAAACCAGAGATCATTTACAAATTAGGTAGGTTAAATGTAGTATCCGATTATTTACCTAGGAATCCAGTCCCTGGCACTGATCACTTACCTTCTTATAAGGAAGAAAAGAAAGATAACCCTCCTTCTTCCTCTCCTATCTCTTTTTTTTCTAAAGAAAGTCCTTCTCCTATTGGTGTTCTTCGTCGTAACCCAATCCCCTTGACTTTTCCTGATACTAGAATATATGTTTTCACCAAGGATGTTCTTTTCCATGAAAAAAGAAAAATCCTAGATTAATAGAAATCAAAAAGATGTTAGAAAACTCTCCTAATCCTGATACTTGTTTGCCCTACGTCATTATTAAAGGTATTCTCTATTATATTTCAAAGAAAAATTAGTATTTGATAGAGATACCTGATTCCTTAATATATGCTGTAATATTTTTGAATCATAATACTCTTTCTGTTGGTCACCAGGGTGCTGAACGCACTGACACAGAGTCCGAGAATTATATACTTTTCCCAGGCTAGCTGCCTATATCTCTTTCTCCTGCAAACAGTGTACTTCTTGTATTGAGGTGAAAGGTTCCAAACATCATCTATTAGCTATAAATTCTTACCCTCTTCTTTTTTTCTCCTTTCTCTAGAGTACATTTGGACACAATAGGTCCTCTCCCTTAATGTAAACATTCTGGTGCAAAATATATTTTAGTCTTCAAAGATGCTTTTCGTGATGGCAAAGTAGTAGCAGAAACTCTCTTAAATAGAGTAATAGTACCGCGCTATGTCACTGAAGTTTTAATCACAAATTACGCCAGTGAATTTACTTCCCAGTTCTTCAATGAAGTCTGCAAGACTTGGAACATAAAGAATCACATCATAGCGGTCCGGTATCCGGCTTCAAATAGTTTAGTAGAGAGAGAAAACCGTCTTATAGAAAAGTTTTTACGTCACTGAGTCTCTTTGATGCAAGATGATTGGAGTAAGTTTATTGCTTTTACATAAATTGCTCTAAATACTACTTATAATTCTTCAATCGGCAACACTCCTCATTTTCTCTTACATTTCTAAGTTCGAAGATTACCTTATGACCTTTCTAATTATGTTTCTCCTTTTGTAAACAAACCCCAACCTTTAAAAGATTATCTTTATGACTTTAATGCTGAAATGGCTGAACGAGCTGCTGCTATTCGCGATTTAACTCATCAAAAATTAGAAAAGGAAACTTTTAGGGTTGCCCAACAGCAATATGCAAAAGCACCTCTTCGTCCTCTTCCTATAGGCGACTATGTTTAACTACTTGCTGTTAAATCTCCGGATTTATCTCCTAAAGTTTTTAAGAAATGGATTGGTCCTTTTCTGGTCATAAATATTCTAAAATACAAGTATCTCCTTCGTTGTTTGGTTAACAATTAAGAATTTGTCTCTCATGTGGATAATTTAAAAATTCTTACTACGCCTGTCATTAAAACAGCGGACAATTCCCTTTCTTCTCATTGGAAACTCTTCAAGATGTTAAGCATGCTGCTCCTCTTCCAGCCCCTCCTCCACCTGCTCGTCGAGTTCCACCTCGTCGGGGAGACACATCCGGTGATGATACACCAGATGAAATTGATCGTGAGTTTGATTTACTCAGGAATGTATTGCCCCAATATGTGCACGCGGACCAAAGAACACAACATCTTGCACAGCAATAACAAGTTGCGCAAGAAAGACCCATGATTTATCCATCAGTGAACGCAGCAACACGAGCACAACCCTCTGTACAACTATAGAATGTAACTCCTGTTTCTCCGGAATCTTCTTTCCTCATTTCTATGCCTTCTACTCCGAGACACATTCCACAAACTTAACATCAACAAACAACACAGAGAGTTCCTTCCTCAGGACATTCTTCTGTGCGCTCTTCTATGAATCAAAGTTTTGATCCTTTTACTACTTATTCATTAAGGAGAAATATTTCTCATAGTTCTCCACAATTAACTTCTTCTCGTACTCCACAAACATTGGGACCGTCTTCTATTCATAGTTCTCCTCTTCTTTCTAGAAGAACTTCTATGTCCGACAGTAGTCCTCTCTCTTCTCCAGATGGTGCTGATGGTGATTCAATTGCTCTACCTCCTCCTTATTTACGATATTATGATGAATATCCTAGTGTAGATACTTCTCCCTCTTCTCCCGAAGAAGTATTCGTTAGAGATGATTGACGACAAGATCCTTCGTATCGCCCTCATTCCCAATTTTGTGGTACTCGTGATTCTTCTCCTATGAGATTAGGTAGTCATGCTAGACAGCAACCTCCTCCAGTTAATCCAGCCACTCCATACTTTCTTGAAGCTGACCCTTCTACTATATCTTGGACCCCAAATCCTCGTGTACGTTCTAGGTAAGTTTCTGATATCTTTGATCAGTTCCTTTCTGATTTTTCTACTCCTTTGTGATTAGTTCCCTAGTTACTACCTAAGCCTGAATTATGAACTATTCTTCAAGGAAGGAAAATCTAGAGACGCAGTCTAGAGTTTTGCTCATATTTAAATAGAAAGAATTATCCTAATGAAGTGCTCCACTC
>JABUQX010071141.1:35000-43661 GCA_015478945.1 Trachelipus rathkii
TGTTCATTAATATGAGATAAATAGTGTTTAGGTCGGTGAGGTGTATATAGGTGAAGGAACTATAAGAGTTTTATATTGTTTGCAGGACAGCTATGCGATCCGAATTTACGATAGTGTGATATTATATAATTTCGTCTCGAATGTGATACCGTGCGGTGGGGCGTGCGTCAGATGTGATTAAATAGGGGTATTAAAATTTTTTGATCATTGTGAGATGTCTAATCCGTTTATATGATATAATAAAAACATGGACAATATGAATATGATATCGGATTGTATTTCTATAATATGCGTGGGTATGGGTTTTTTGGCTGAGGTATATATATATATGAGCGGTATAAAGGAGAGGTTTGAGGGTTGTGTAGATTTTTCATAGTGGTGTAATTAGAAGAGGTTATATGTGCTTTATGTATATCATCTATCAATATTAGAGGATGAGATTATGAGCGTGCGTATGGAGTATGCGTAGATGTAATATCTACTTGCTGTAGTATAACATATAAAGGTTAATGATCATTGGAAAAATCATGCAGATACCTCTCAGAGCGCAGGGGATGGTGAAAGAATTAATGAAGAGGCTGAGTCTAAGTGTAATTATGTGACAAGTCGAATTTATTATGGTATATCACAGTTCGTCAGACTTTCTTGGGAGACTTGAAACCTTAATATTTGTGTGTAGAATGAATAGAGATGGATTGGTATCTAAATTCGGAAAGGTCTCACTGGTGGGGAGAAGTGTTGGTGTGTGTTATGAACTAGAGAACGAACCGAACTCCGCTACCACAAATGATTTGTATGATCATGGCCCGGTAGGAGAATTATGAAACGTGGAAATAGGGCGAGAGGTGTCAGGCAGTACAATACCATGCTTTACGAGAGGTGTACAATAAGTAGAACAGTCTTCCACAAACCAAGAGATGGGAATAAGAGACGATGAATGATAGATATAGAATCATACTAGAGTATGTTGTGGTATGAAGGACAAGGAGTTATGACATTATGGAGAATTAGGTAAGTTATTATGTCCACGAGGATATATGGTAATACTGAGAGGAATATGAGAATAGGTTATGAGGTATGATGTGTTGTGAATACAAGATTTTAGGTGATTTAGAAGAAAGCCATGTTGTTTTTGATCCCCGACGTATGGGTAATACTCTAGTGAGTCATCCGAGATACGCTGTCTTCTTCCTGGGGAATGGCCCGCTTACTTGCCGATATGTCACGATTATATTCACAAGACGCTCCCCCCCAGGGCTCGCAACCCAAGTGGCAGGGAGCCCCACCATTGGAAACCCTCTTCCGGAGAAAACCACAATGTTCATTCCATAACAAACAGCAAAGTCGATATTGGAAAAACGCAAGAAAAGGCCCTGAAACCGAACGTTTTTAGGTACAGATAGGCGAGTGCCCAGGACCTTCACGAAGAAGAAAGAAGGATACCAGCCCTCCGGTGAGAAAAAGAGTACTAGAGTTTATGTGGCCGAAGGCCAACGAAGAGACTCTGAGACTATTAATAGGTGAATAGAAAAATAGAGCAGTGATATATGCTTTCTTAGAATAAGTAGAGCAGTAGCCAGTCCTTTCTGCCCTCTCCGACTGAACGAGTTACTTAGATCAGAAGTCGAGGAAAACTTTTCGGTGTATTATGATTGGGGGCGTATAGGCTTGCGGATACAGCTAAGAATGAAAAAATAAGAAAAGAGAAGGTTAATGAAACTCCATGATTGTCGTCTTAAATGAAGGAACAAGATAAAAAAGTGCCCCAAACATTTTTTCAGGAAAGTGCTGGAAAACCATACAAACAATCTGGGACACCATTTCTATACTAATGTCCATCTTACTCCTTCAATATTCTGTACAGAAATCAGAATCATGCAAGTGAGGCTTAAAGATGTGTTTTATTAGACTCAGGGAGCTCTAGCATATCCCTCGTATACACCCCAAAAGCTTCGTTTTAAGAAAGAAGTTATATAGATGAAAGAATTGCTGGGTATTACTGTAAATTTATATTATTGCGCATCCTCACGAAAAATACAGTAATCCTAGATGTGTTTAGGTACAAAAGGGTCGATAACAACCCCAACTAATTAGAGGAGAGGTGCAAGCTATTCATAGTACGTCCGAAAATGCATCAAAGTAATATTACAACTCACCATCTACATCCAAGTAATGCGAGTGACAAGAATTGAGAACGAGCTTTACAATAATTCAAACCTTGGGATTGAACTAAACATTTTATTCTAATTTTACACTGTATCTTTTCTCAGTTTTCTTCCAAGATGTCTATTCCAAACACGAAGGGGGAAAAGAGATTTAGACATACCGTGTCTTCGTCACAAATATAGCCGTATTTATTTAGTCAGCTGAAGACACACAGAAATGAAGAGCAAACTAATAATTAGAGAAATTAAAATAGGACTCCCCTACTGCCCAGGAAAAGACCACTGACCATCAGTGGATCTTACAGGTGGGGTGGTTATCTGATTGAGGAAATCAATAGTAGGGGTATTCTAAGATATTTTAGGTAGGGATTCCGAGTCGAACTTTAAAACATTGACATTATAAATCACAAATGCTGAACAATCGAGTGCGAAGACCAATCTATTGTCCACAGGATCTGAGAGAAATATGAGGAAAGCGGGGTATCAATCACAAGTCAAGAATAAAGTATGTTCCGAGAAAATTCTGGTGTACCAGCCCGGTATTGTACCGGGTTGTGAAACGGGCAACCCTGTCTTGAGGGGGTTTGAATGCCGAGAGCCAGTGAAAAAGTTGGAAGTATTTGTGATGTAGGGGTTGAGAGCGGTTTGTGGGTTAGCAGAAGGGAGAAGGATTAGGATTAGGTGGTGAGGGAGAGATGTGCATTGCGCAGGAATTGTCTGGTGGGAGAGACATGACGGAGAAAGGGCACATGTTATGAATGGTGAATGTTATATGGGCATTAGTGAGGAATGGAGGAACAGCGAGCAGTGGATAGAAGATTTGGGAGGCCGAGGGGATTAGAAGGAGAGGAGGGAAGAGAGAAAGAAAGGAGGTGGATGATGGAATAAAGGAGAATGCTGGAGGAAGCGGAGGATGGTGGGGAGAAGATGACGCTTCTGTCCCTATCCATTTAGCGGATTCTTGTTGAGCTGAGAGAGAATAGGGATGTGGGAAGGAACGAGAAGAGTGGCGTGAGGGCCGAATGAGAGGGGTGTGCGACATGAGATGCTAGTAACGCGAGCCTATACCAACCTCAAGGACGGACAAAGGTGATTCCGCATTATAATCATCAGAGTGAGATCAATAGACTAACATATAGTAATATATTAATATATATTAATATATACTTATATATATATATATATATATATATATATAATATATAATATCATATATATATAAAGTGTATATATATATATATATATATATATATAATATATTTAATATGTATTTTGATGGGGTTATCTCTAAATATATATATATGTATATATATACTAATTATATATATATATATATATATATATATATATTATATATATATATATATATTATATATTATTATATATATATATTATATATATATAATATATATTATATATATATATATATAATATATATATATATATAATAATATAATATATTATAAACCCTTCTGGATCTCCTTAGTTATTGGGTTACCCGAAGCCACGGGTCTCACAATAGGTAATTTGAGGTTGTATCTGTGTGGGGTTTAGTTAGTGACCCGACCTCAGTTTTACTGGTGTGATTTCAATTTGTTTCGGAGGTTATTTTGGATGTTTGATATGTCTGTCTGCAGGGTGTGTGCATGTTGATGAGGTATTTGGTTGACGATTTCTAAGGTAATTCTATTTGAAGTGATTGTGATTGTGTCTGGTTTTAATGTGTGTGTTGTCAGAGGGGGGGCACAGCGCTGAAGGTTGTTCTGGAGTAAGCGGTGCCAAAGGTTTTCAGTACGTTGGAGCAATACCCTTGCGTGCCTAGCACGTGCAGGAGACTCCTTAGAGGGAGGATCTTTGCTCCTTCATGTAAGTGTTGGATTGGAGTAGTTTTGAAGCAGTCGATTATGAATCGGAGCGCTGAATTTTAGAATTTTTTTTTTGAGGGAGAATTTTTCTTCCCCGTCCAAGAGTGAACCTATATATACGGGAATCACCACTAATAAATGCTATATAAGTTAGGCCTAACTTTAGTCTATGGCTCTGATACTTTATACTAAGTATAGTAGTATATAAATTTAATATAGATATAGAAGAGTATATTTATAATATATATTACAAATAATTTAAAAACTAATGATATAGCTATATATATAATATATTATACCAGTTTTGTTCCAATCGCATTTTATGTTTTATTTTATGAAGTAATTATTATACTAAGTAATGAATTTAAGAATATCATGAAATGTATATATATATAGTGGGTAAAATACATTAAGTATATATAGGATCTTTCGTGTTTTCTGGACCGTTGAATTTTTCAATGAAAATTTGCAGAAATATTAAAACTTTTTCCACTGAATCCAAAAATGTAATTCTTTTTCTCGAGAAATTAGTAAATACGACAGGAAAAAAATTAGGAAAATAAAGTTATGAAAATTCGCATTTATAAAGCTGTTTCCTGGACCGTTATTCTTTTTACAAAATGTCATACAAGAAAAGAGTAAAATAACATTTGTTTTACAAAAGAACCAACGATATTATTAAGATATAAACTATTTTAACGAAAAACTCTTTAAAATGTTGTCGCATTGTATTTATATAAACAGCTTTATGAAGAAATATCCAGATAGTCTTGTGAAAATATTATTAGTGTGCTACCATGATGCATATGTGACTGGGAACTAGTTGAGTAAGTGTTACTATGGGAAGTGAATGTAAACATCGAGAGTACATTTAAAAGGTAGGTATTTCCAAATAATTATCGTACGTAGTGAAGGACCTCGATTCCTAACTCTTTTCCAATATTCTAATATTACACAGCCACCTAGACCCACGTAAAATTTCATGAACAAATGTCATCATAAATGGTTATAAGTGTTAATATGGCCCGATGCCCAAAAAAAGCGAAACGGTCTGTAAATGAAAACTGTGGCCCCAATTAAGAGAACATACATGGCTTGATAGAAACTCAAAATTAGGAGTTAGAGCTACAAAAATAGCTTACTTTTATATACTCTCGGAGATGGATAAGGAACATCTACACACCATATTAATATTCTGCAGATGACGATCATAATAGTACCTGACAAGTCATCCTTAACAGCCTATAAAAGAAATTATAACGAAAAGGTAAGATTAATAATTGAGATAAGATGAAGACGCAAAACCTAAATTTAAAAAGAGTCAAACTGGAAACCCCTAACCTAACTAACCCTAACTAACCTAACCTAACTAACCTAAAACCAATCCTAAGGAGAACCTTAAGCCTACCTAAAGGCTACACCTAATCCTTCAAACCACTAACCCTAAACCCTAAGCCTAAAAACCCTACACCTAACCAAACCCTAAACAATACTCAATAACCCACTAAACAATAACATAAACATAACATAAAATACATAACATAACATAACATAACATAACATTCTCTCTAACACTTCTTCAAATATTAACTCTTCAGTAACTATATCAAGATCTCACGTATCTCACCAAATTCAACATAACATAACATAAACATAACAATAACTTAACAATAAACTAATTACATAATAACTTATAACATAATTAAACCTGCAACATAACTAAAGCCATACACATGATACAATGTACAAAGTACAAGTTAGCTGGTATTTTCCTCAGATAACATAAGCCGAGCTCGATTAGTATATACTATATATTATGAAGTATATATATATATATTGTAATATTATTATATGAATAGTATAAATCATATAGTCAGACGTATACTAACTGTATATACTATATATATAACTTAATATATACTATATATGGGCAACTCATATGGGCCCTTTTACACCATAATCAAACCGGTCCGCTCTACACGACCAGCAATAAGTGAGAGAGAGTCGTCTCTTACGTATTTGTTGGGTGTCAACATCACCTGATGCGGCTTTATGATAGTGATATACTATGAGTTACTTTAAAAAACAACTATTCACCATTTATCATTTGAGTGAGTGTATAAATCACACCCGAGACTAAATACACCACACTCTCTCCTCTAATTTGTCATATAATATATATATAAAATATATACGTTAGTTAAACGAGTTTTCTAACGGAAGATATATCTATTGAGTGTCCTAGCTAACCAGCACCGCTGTCCCATGTGTGATGTACGATATAGCGTTCATATGTTTTTCATTAATTTCCATTTAAACTATTGTATTCCTCTACCTTTTTTACAGTACTCTGCACTAACTTTCTTCCGAGAGTACACACGATGGAATCATCTATATATTTGATTCTCAGTGAGTCATGTAATTTATAAATGTGCAATTTTCCTCATTGAAAAATATCTAACAGGTTACCAAAAAACCACGAAGACCCTATACTGGATATATAATATATATTATATAGTAGTATATACTAAATATGCTAACAGAAATAGTTATATATACTAATATATATATATATATATATTATAACTTATATAGTATATATTACTAATATATACCTATTGATATAAGTATAAATATATATATATATAATATATATTATGGATCATGTCAAATTAGTCATGTCTCCCACCTGCCCAAATTTTACATAGTCGATTGTGAATTGGAATTCGAACACATATCCACTAAATAACTGGAAGAGTGAAAGGGGTACATACGATAAAAGTACACATAATTGAAACTGTTAAGTATTTAAGGCCCAGGTTCCACCACTCCTAAGATCATATATATATTATATAATAATATTAATATATATATATTATAAGTTATAGTATAATATATAACCTATTAATTAACATATTATCTCATATATAATATATTATAATAGTGATTAATAAAGATTCCAAGAAATACCATATGGAGGGACAAAATTAAAAAACACTAACTTCTACTATAACCGGTATATAATAGGTTTAAAACATAAATGTAAAACTAAGCCTAGAACCTACAATATATAATATTATACCCTAATATACTAATTAATAATCAGTACCAATATACATTAGTTATATATATAATATATCTTGAATTATATTAGTATATAAGCACCAGATAATACAAATATTATAAGTGTAGACACAATGATACAAGTTAAATATAGTATTGTACAAATACCTATAATAATTAGTATATAAAATGGGCCACGATGGATAATATATATATAAATATTAGTCTCATACATATAAATAATGTATAAACGGAGCAAATAATATAACAAAAGACAAGTAATAATATATATAATATTAATAATAGATAAATATAAAGTATATATACTATATATATAAATATATTGATAATACTACTAAGTGAGTATATATATATATACATATATCGTATATATATATATATATAAATAAGTTCAAATCTCAAATCAAAAATAGAAACTAAAAAATAAGAAATACTGGCTTAATAACCACACAGTAATAAATAGTGTTAAATAAAGATGATGCACTGCGCCACGTATGTCAATTTTTTTCAACAATCCCGCCCGGATGGCCGGATCGGATTTTTAGTATGTTTAAAACCATAACCGCCCCGGATGCCGCAAGTGCCCCGGAATTGCCGGCCATGTGTTAATTGATATAAAAGTCATATATAACTAAGTATATATATATATATATAGTACGCACATACTACAACTATATGTATATTTATGTTAATTTGTTGGATTTATTTATTAAGTAAATTGAATGGCGAGTACATTTAAGTATATATATATATATATATATATATACTATATATAATATACTTAAATATTAACCTAATTATATATTAAATATTTAGTATATATTAGTAATATATTCTAATGGAAATATAATTCAAATATATTAGATTATATTAGCATGTGATAATATATATGATAATTGATTGAGCTAGGTCACCTAGTAATAGTCATGCTACCTGCATCTTATAATCTAAGTGATATATAGGTATTTATCAGTTATATGACGGATGTTGAATTATAAGTAAAATATATTTATATAAAATTAATATAGCGTGAAGTACGACTAGATATTGTTTTCCATAATATAATATATATAATAGTAAGTCTAATAATTCTATTCTACAGTATTATAATATGTATAAACACTTATAGTATATTTATATTTATTATATTATATATAGTAATATATAATAGTTATAAGTATTAAATTAAACCAGAATATATAATATAATATAGTTATATTTAAATACTAACAATATATGAATAATTCTAATTATTCTTATATATAAATACTATATAAAGTTATAAATATAATATATACTATAGTATATAATGTAATATATATAATTAACATAACATAGTATACAGTATTATATATATATGTGCTAATTGAGTTAAAGCTATATAGATGAATAATAAGTAGTATTATATAATTATATTAATGGATATTTCATTTTTGACGCACTTATATTTATATATTATATATAGTATTAACTATATATATATATATAATATATATATATATCGAGTTTTTAGCCACAGATCTACCCCACATTATTCGTTACCACTG
>JABUQX010071142.1:0-5000 GCA_015478945.1 Trachelipus rathkii
TATATATATATATATATATATATATTTTATATTTAAGGGATTTAATTCAATAGAAATAAAAAATTAAAATTATAATATTATAGCAAGGCTACTCTGTTCCAAATTTCTACATTATTGTCAACAAAGGATCATGTTTCAAACAGGTTTCTTTTATTTCTGATTTATCAATATTACAAATAATATCAGGTGTTACTATTAAGTATTAATCGACCCCTTATTGACCATTAAAATTATCCGATTCTCAGTATCGATAATTTTTATATATATTAAGTTTTTAATATATTTTTTCAATTTTCAACAAACTATTAGCATTGTAACCAGTAAGTCCGTAACACTCTTTAGTGTTGCTGTTTCATTGTGTCATAGACTATAGGCCCTATTTTAAGATTTTGATTTACATAGATTGAATAAATCACTTCAAAAATAATACTATATCGAACTTAAAAAAAGTTTGTTTACTATATTTCGCGAGACGTAAAAAATTAAAAAATCAAAAAAACAACAAAAAAAAAAAATAAAATTTTTTTTTTTTTTTTTTTTTTAAATCAAAAAAATCACCAACCTTGCATGGGAGTATACTGGGAGGGGTGGGCAGGGTGCATTTGCCTCCCTAAATCTTGGAGAAATAAAAAAAAATAACCTTATATGTGTATCAGACGACGTTTTTAAGGGTTTATTAGTATAAAAACTGAAAAAGATACATCAATGGATAGATAATGAAGTAGTAATTACTAATTACCATCGTATTATAAACTTACATTTTTTTCTAAAGAGTTTTATTGTGTTTTTGTTTTCATATTGGCTTGAACTAGCTTGTGTTTTTATACAGCTTATTTCTTCTTGACAGTACTCTCCGCCAGGAACTCATAGGGATGTCGATATTGTAAATTGGCGGCTGTCAAAGGTGCTGAATCAATCACGAAAAGCGTACCCGTTTATATTCAGCTGCAGGCAGCACATCAAAAAACAATTGCAAACAATAAAAGAAATATTACAGCAATTTTGAAGACAATAATTTCCTGCGGATCCCATGACTTACCTTTAAGAGGTATAGGCCTGCATGAAGGAATTTTTGAAAACCTGATTAACCCTTTCTTTCAGTAATTAATTGTACTCGAAAAAAAATTTTTTGCGTAAAACTAGTTTAAATAAGACTATTAAACACAAATAAGTCAAATTTTATTATCTAGTAAATATAATAATGAAAATTTACGCACCAGGGTATATGTAGCACATGTAAAAATAAAAAAAAAATGAAATCCTGTAAATAAAATCTACAAATTTTAAGCATCTCTTGTATTATATATATATATATATATATATATATAGCAGATATATATATATATATATATATATATATATATATATATATATATATATATATATATATATATATATATATATATATATATAGCAAATAAGAAAGAACATAGTACGAGAAGGTAGCATTGGCTGGGAGGTTGACCAGGCGTAGTTAGACTGAGATGGCCACATTGGTTGGTTCTTCCGTCCCAAAGTTGGAGCACCAGCCCACACAGTGTCGAGCTGGCACATCAGGTGTCCAGCCTGTCTCAGCCCTATATTGTGGTGATGCCAGTCATTACACACACCGGTACGATGTTAAAGAAAGAACATATAATGAGAGGGTAAAGAATTAACTGCCTCCTGGATTGAACCACCGCCATGTTGTGACTGAGGACAATATACCCGCGGTGCGATACGATTGCTTCATCCTCCAACCCAAAAAAGCTGGATTCAAGAACAATTATAAACTGGAGTTCCTCCCTTCATGGCGACATCACCAGGTGTCCAACTTTTTTGGGTTGGAGATGGTCATCTGTATCGCACTGGGTATATTGTCCCTAATGCAACATTATATGGTTCAATCCCCGGAGAAGGCAGTTAATTTTACCTTTTCATTATATGTTCTTTTTTTAACAACCGCCATAATCGCGATTATTATGCAATATTTAACATCTACAATATAAGGAACGAGAAATAGGACAGGCTGGACACCTGGTGATGTCGCTTTGAAGGGAACTCGATTGCTTTAACTGTTCTTGAATCCAACTTTTTTGGGCTGGAGGATAGCTCAGTTGTATAGGTACCGGGTATATTGTCCTAGCCGCAACATGGCGGTGGTTCAACCCGGAGTAGCGCAGTTAATTCTTTACCTTCTCATTATATGTTCTTTCTTTAACATCTTATATAATTGCGATTATTATGCAATATTTAACATCTACAATATAAAGAACGAGAGATAGAAAGCTGGACACCTGGTGATGTCGCCTTTAAACGGGAACTCGGTTGTTTTATAATTGTTCTTGAATCCAACTTTAGTTGGAGGATGGCTCAATCGTATCGCACCGGGTATATTGTCCTAGTCGCAACATGGCGGTGGTTCAACCCGAGAAGGCAGTTAATTCTTTACCTTCATTATATGTTCTTTCTTTAACATCCTATCTAATTATGCACATTTTAACACTATATTATTATTATTATATACATATATATTATTATTATTATTACATATTATTATTATTATTATTACATATATTATTATTATTATTATATACATATATTATTAATATATATTATAAGAAGAAAGATATATTATATTAATAGCATATATATTATTATTACTTTATGGATTTAACGGCATTTAACCTACGTACTTTAGTCTCACTAAACTAGATTTTATTGTCCAAATGATGAACCATACAAAGGAATTTTCTTATTTATTAAGTTTTTTCCCTTGCCCCTCATAAGAATTAATGGCAAATAGCGGTTGCTTTTCAAAGACGTGTACGGTATTTGAATTAATTAATGTTTTAATTTTTGAACCCATATACATAATCCGATATCTTACAATTTTAATATAATTTGTCATTGACAACCTTTTTTGAAACGAAAAAGGTCTTAAGATTTTTGGGTCATTTGCACCCTTTGTTTTATTTTTTCCCTATTTGAAACTGTCGACGTTATTAAATAGGTATCATAGAGTTAGACTATCCACTATAAGACTTCGATTTTTTATAATCAAATAGAATTAGATATGAGTGGCTGAAAGTCGTTTGATCAATTATTTAAACTAACAATGATTATCTTATATATTAATAAGTTACATTTCATTTATATATCACTTACCCTATCTTGAATGAATTACACTCGCGTTAGTAACAAGAGTCTAGTTTGTTAATAGGCTGCCATTATCAATTTTAGTAATTTTCACACATCCAATCCAAATTGATATCACACTTAATAAAAATATTTAAAGTAATTATAGTATTTAAATTTTGCTTCTTTTGTTTGTTTATATATTTCTTTGCTATTATACATAAAATAATATAAATTAATAGTTTTTCACATTTTAGAAATTAAGCCAGTTGCCAACCGCTTTCGGCATTTTCCTCTATCGAGTTTAAACAAGAAGCGATCGCTTATCGACGAGTCTTTTCTCTTAATCTACTGCTCTCATCTAGTCATCAAGACTCGTCCATTTTTGATTTGTAATTAAACACATAGCGTTTCAATATAGAATTCTACAAGACTCAACTTAAACAATGCGTATAAAGTAATTCATTCATATTTTAGACTGGCAATCCTATAAACCATAAAGAAGGAATCAAACCACGCATCTTATTAGGACATCCACAGCTCTTACGGAGTGGCATTTGTTTATATTCCGGAAGGATCAGAGATTTTGTTTGTTATTTGTACTAGGTGATACGGAAAATGTGAAATTTCCATTCTTTAGAAGTGTTCTTAGGAAATTTGTTTCAGATAGGGTTATTTAATGTTAACTTGTATTCACGCCCTTCTTGGATTCAAACATGATTAGTAATCCCTTTAGTTAAAGTTGGACTTGTGTAGGGGCCACTTCTGGTTCTTAGCAGATGTATTAGAAAAAAATAGCTTTAGTTTTGAATTGTTATTATTATTCCCATTTTTTTGAAAAATATTTCCTTAACATTATATATTAACATTCAGTTCTTTCTTGTTGGATTGCCTTCCGTTGAGCAATTTGATATATCTGAATACGTTTACGAGACTTATCTCAGAGTATATATATTATATAATTGTGGTATGGTTTTCTTATAAGAATAGTCTACGATTTGAAACTAATCTTGATATCGACCCACGATTTATATTTAGTTCTTTTGTTTCCCATTACCAAAAGCTCAAAATATCCGCGCCGATCATGTTCAAATCACCTTTTCCTTTCGACTTAAAATTAGAAGTCCAGTTTTATGTATAGGTTGGAGAATCTTCGAGTTTTTTTGGTGACTACATCTATTTCTTCTTCTCTCTTTTTTCGAGCAGCTTAAAGATAAGTAATTAATAATTTGGGGGGGGGGGTCTATTTACTTCATTATTCTTTTGGTATAAACACGCCATGTAAACTGATATTTTTTTTAATATATTTTACACATTGTCAAACTTTAAACTTCTACACATTTGAATGTAAATTATAATTAAGAAATTATAATTTTACGGAGAGACCAAGGAAGAAGAGAAAAATTTCTTTCGAAAAAAAATTTTTAAATTTTTCAAAAAATTCCAAAATTTATAAAATATAATAGTTAAAAGAGAAAACAAATAAATAACTCAATAAAATTTACTGAAAGTAATCCTGTTAAACATTTGTGAGGAATTATATATTAAATAAGACTAATATATTAATAGTAAGCACCAAAAATCGTTAAACTAAGGGAGAAAATAAAAACTAAAAATAAGTAACTCTAATAACGCGCTATAGAAGTAAAGAGCTAAAGAGATAAAATAAAAAGAAAAATGATTAATTGCATTTGTCAAAATTTGAAATTCTTAGTGTAAAAAAATATAAGGTTTGCACATATACAGTTTCGTCGATTAATGATCATTGGTTTTCTTTAAACCTTGCAATGAAGAAATGGAAGTTTGTTTCGTAAATAGTTATATATAAAATGTTAATTTGATAATTTCGTTCATTTTATAATCTAAGTATAAAACTTTCGATC
>JABUQX010071142.1:10000-37500 GCA_015478945.1 Trachelipus rathkii
TAAATATATATATATATATTATATATATATAAGTATATATATATAATATATATATTATTATTATATTAATATATATATATATATAGTACTATATTATATTAATATATATATAAATATATTTATAATATTATAATATATATTATCTGTGGAAACACCAATCATATATATTAAGTGAAATAGAAAACTAAAAAATCTAAATAAAAATGAATTTTGAAAATAAATCAAATTTGAAGCTCAAAAAAGGAAAAAAGTAAGTGTTCTTTATATAGCAAATCAAATTTTTAATTTTTCTTTACTAAAAAAAAAAATCATTAACAACGATTCCAATACTAAATTATTTTGAGGATTGTGGTTTACTAAAAGGTCCATAATATATAATAACTAAATAATAATAATAATAATAATAATAATATATAATAATAATAATATAATATAATAATAATAATTAATAATATTATAATGATATAATAATAATAATAATAATAATACATAATAATAATAATAATAATATTAATAATAATAATAATAATAGAATAAATAATAATAATAATAAATAATAATATTAATTAATAATTAATAATAATAATAATAATAATAATAATATATTATAATAATAATAATATAATAAATATATAGATATATAATAATAATAATGATATGAATATGACTGTCATCGAGTGTAGACGCGGTGGAAACCAGAGCAGAAGGGAGACAAGAAAGAAGAAACAACAGCAGGAAGACTGAAGAAGAATGTTGAAGGTCTGAAAGGATTAGATATTACAGAGAAGATTGTAACAGAAAAGGAAATTACTAAATGAGTACGTACTTTGTGGATTGAATTTTGAGAAGAGAGTAGTTTATAGTTGAAGTTTCATATATAGTAAAGAAAATTTTATGTTAACGATTAAGAATTTCAAAATTTTAAGTGTTTATATATTTCAAAAATTTGTAGATGTAAAACTGTAATTTTGTGTACCTACCATAAATTCAACTACGTTTCTTTTATAATTAAAATTTTTATGATAAATAAAATATTCAAAAAGGAAAAAAAGAAAATTCGAAACTTTAAAATATGTAGGAAAAGTGAGCCGCGTTTTCGAGAAATAAGTCAGAATCAATGCGGAAAAGCAAAATTACAATTCTCTTTCGTCTGATAGCAAGTGGCTGAAAACCCTCTTCTATCATTCTTGTTTTCTTTTCGTGAATGGTGGTGGTAAAGTTTATAAAAACTATATCACCTCTCAACCGACAGACACCTGCAGCTATGTGGATAATGGTGTCTTGTATAAAATAAATAAAGGATAAAATAAAATAAATAAATAAATAAATAAAATAATAATAATAATAATAATAATAATAATAATAATAATAATAATAATAATAATAATAATTTATTAATAATATAAAATAAATATTAGGATTTATAATGTAAATTAATAAAAAATTTATATAATAATTTAATTAATATATTAAATTTTTAAAATATAAAAGATGCCGAGGTTTTTTTATATTCTCAGAATTTATAAAGTTTAATTAAAATTATCGAAATTTTACATTTTATCCTTTTTTTTTTTTATATACAAATAACTTAAAATATTACCTGTCAGACATTTCATAATTGCATTTTTTAGAGGGGGTGGAAAAATAACCCTCGTAAACTATAGCTAAGATAGCTCATGTTACCGCTGGAAAAATTTTGTTTCCTTTGAAAAATTTAGATGAAACAATTTGTCTTGTCAGGTTTCAAGATGTTTCGTGTCGAAATGTTTTGTCAGAATGTGTACCCAAACTTAGAGACCATGTTCAAAATGATTTTCCAACAATAACATTGACTATCTTAGCTATAGTTTACGAGGGTTATTTTTCCACCCCCTCTAAAAAATGCAATTATGAAATGTCTGACAGGTAATATTTTAAGTTATTTGTATATAAAAAAAAAAGGATAAAATGTAAAATTTCGATAATTTTAATAAATATTTTTTAAATTGTAATATTAAAAAAGTTTTTTGAACTTTTTTTTTATATTTAAATTTATATATAAATTAAATTACGGTAACATTTTTATTAATTTTACATTATAAATAATTAATTTATTAATTAATTATTATTAATGAATTATTATTATTATTATTATTATTATTATTATTATTATTATTATTATTATTATTTTATTATTTTATTTATTTTTATTTATTTATTTATTTATTTATTTATACAAGACACCATATCCCGCATAGCTGCAGGGTGGTGTCGGTGGGTGATAAGTTTTTAAACACTTACACACCAATATCAGCGAAAAGACAAATGATGCAGAGGGATTTCACCACTTGCCTATCCAGACGAAGAGAATTGTTGAATTTTCTATCGCCATGATTCGACGATTTCTCGAAACGCGGCTTCACTTTTCCTAATATTTAAAGTTTCGAATTTCTTTTTTCTTTTTTAATATTTCTTTTCATTCAAAATTTTAATTAAAAGAAACGTTGTTGAAATAATTGTTGCTCCTCAATCTTTGATTTTATATGAAAATAATTTTGAAATAAACACTTAAAATTTTGAAATTCTTAATCGTTAACATAAATTTTTCTTTACTATATAGGAAACTTCAAACTATAAACTACTCTCTTCTCAAAATGCAATCCACAAAGTACGTACTCATTTAGTAATTTCCTTTTCTGATTTACAATCTTCCCTGTAATATCTAATCCTTTCAGACCTTCAACATTCTTCTTCAGTCTTCCTGCTGTTGTTTCTCTTTCTTGTCTCCCTTCAGGTTTCCACCGCGTCTACACTCGATGACAGTCGAATCATATCATTATTATTATTATTATTTTATTATTATTATTATTATTTTATTATTCATTATTAATTATCTATTATTATTATTATTATTATTTTTAAATTATTATTTCATTATTAATATTATTATTATTATATAATTATTATTATTTATTATTTATTATTATTATTATTATTATTATTATTATTATTATTTATTTTATTATTATTATTATTATTATTATTATTATTATTATTATTATTATTATTATTTATTATTATTATTATTATTATTATTATTATTATTATTATTATTATGGACCTTTTGTAGACCACATCCCTCAAAATAATTTAGTATTGGAATGGTTGGTAATGATTTTTATTTTAGTAAAAAGAGTAAAATTTGATTTGCTATAAAAAGAACTTACTTTTTTCCAATTTTGAGCTTCAAAATTGATTTATTTTCAAAATTCATTTTATTTAATTTTATTAGTTTATTTCGACTTAATATTTTATGTAATTGTGGTACATATATTATATACATATATACATTATATATATATATATATATATATATATATATAATATATATATATTTAAATATATATATATATATTATATTATATATTATATATATATATATATATATATTATATATATATATATATATATTATATATATATAAGATGGTCAGATTTTTTTTAATTTCTCACCAGTATGTATACTAGGACTGCGGCAGTCCTACAAGTAAACCAAATTATAATTTTTGGAATCAGCGGAAAATTCTTAGGATTTCGAATTTATTTTTTTTGGTATTTTTTTTTTTTTTATTGGATTATTCTTCGAACAAATAAATTTATAAAAATTATTTCCATTTTTTCTAGAGGGCTCGAGCCGACGGGGGAACAGAGGGGGGGCGTTTTCCATACCCGGAGGGGATGGTCGGAGAACCCCGCGACACCCAAAGACCAAAGAATTTGGCGGGTTACCAGGAGACTCATTAAAACCCCGGAGCGGGGGGAATTTAGTCCCCCACGTCCGTCCACAACGGGAGCGAGAGACCTCCCGAACTCCTGCCAATCTTTGCGTTTACCCTATGGTATTTCCTTTTAGTTAAAAAAAAGAATTATATTATATTTACTTCCAAAAACACTTCTGGGTATTACCTTTAACCAAAGGAATACACATTAGGGTAAACCGCAACAGACATGGCAAGGAGAGTCGGGTGTCTCTCGGCCTCCCGGTAGATACGACGGGGGGACTAATTCCCCCCTCCGGGGATGGTCTTCCGGACCCCGCTTTTGGTGCTGGTGTCGCGGGGGTTCCTCCGAACATCCCCTCCGGGGTATGAAACCTTCCCCAATAAGCAAAAAAAAAAAAAAAAAAAAAAAAAAAAATAAACAAAAAAAAAAAAAAAAAAAAAAAAAAAAGTTAAAATCACCATTCCTTAGAATTTTCCGCTGATTCAAAAATATATAATTTGTTTTTACTGTAGGAAGCTGCGTCCCTAGTTACATACTGTGAGCATTAAAATAATTCTGACCTTATTTATATATATATTATATACCTATTAATATATATATAATTATTATCAATATATATTAGTATATATATATATCATTAATATTATATATATATATATTATATATATTATATTGTATATATATATTATATATATATTATTATATTATATATTATTTTATATATATATATGTATAATATATATATAATATTATAATTATATATATATATACTTATATATATTATATATATATATATATTTATATATATATTAATATTATATTTATACATATATATATATATACCTATATATACCTATATATAATATAATTATATATATATATTATATATGTAATAAATACTATATAATATATATATAATATATAAAGCTTATTTATTTTCATAAGCCTACAGTGAGGACACCAAAAACAAAAAAAGTTTCTTTTTAAAATTTCTTTAATATTATTGAAATTCAGAATCTTAAAATGCATTTTCCAGGTTTACCAATTTTACATAGCATAAATTATTTTGAGGCATGTGGTCTAACCAAAAAGGTCCATTATTATTATTATTATTATTATTATTATTATTATTATTATTATTATTATTATTATTATTATTATTATTATTATTATTTTTTATATATTAATTGATTATTTATTATGTATTATTATTACATTATTATTATTTATATATTATTATTAATTATTATTATTATCATTATTATTATTAATTATTATTATTATTAAATAAAAATGCACTTTTCTAAGAGAATCTTTGACGCCGATTCCGAATATATCTCTATTCGTTATAAAGGAATAAAATTTATAACGGTTTTTCATTAAAAAAATGAGTTTTCAAAAAACCACCAACACCACCACCACCACCACCATCATCAACCCCAACAACAACAACAACAACACAACAACACACAACACAACAACACCACAACACAACACAACAACAACAGCAACAACAACAACACAACAACAACAACAACAACAACAACACAACAAACAACAACAACAAACAACAACAACAACAACAACAAAACAGAACATTTAACAAAAATAAATTTTGTTTTTCAACCTTATTTTCTCATGTAGGAAAATTCATTTGACAGTAAGATTTCGATATGAGAAACTCTCCTCTTTCAGAATGCTTTTAAATTATGTGCTCCTCATATTCAAACATCATAGATTCTCTGTTCTATCTCCAACTTTATTCTCATTTTTCATCAAAGATCTTAACTACACTGCTGACTCTGTTCATTCTTAAGTCGATAGCTCAACTCTCATCTTCAACTATTTCAAAATCTTGATTCCTCTTTATTACTTTAGAGCTGCTCCTCTTCGCTTTTCTGTTCAATTCTTGTCTATCTGGATGGAGTTTTTTGGTGGGAGTCACTTCAATCTTGTGAAATTCAACTCTTTAAAAACTCAACAGCTCCTTTCCTCTATTTCCTTCTTCGGCTCTAACGACTTACCTGGTAACAACATATATATATGATATACTGTTTATTTTAACTTTTTTGATCACCTATCAAACCATTTAGGTAACAGTCAATCTGAAGCTCCTACTCACCCCATCCAAAACATCATTCAGCTATTACCCAGAAAAATACGCACTCCTCTTCAACAGTACCCTCAGATGGACCATATGTCACAACCACACATAAACTAACCTTTTCAAACAAATTTAACCATTAGAATTCTAGCACTCACATACACAAAATCTACCATAGCTCTATACCCCAAGTCACTCATCAGAATTGTAAGCTCCTTCTCTCCCCCTCTCATTCCTTTCCACACCAGTACAAACACATTTCACACCACATCACTCATTTTCACCTTTTCTTTCATACCTTTTGTTTCAGTATCACTGAGCAGCAAATCAAATGTTGCCCTTTCTAGATACATCCTCATTCACCTCTCTCCTCCTCCAGCCAACTGAATAGTTTTTAAATATATAACTTGTATATACTATATATATATATATATAGTTATATATATATATAATATATTATATATATATATATATTATATATAGTATTATAATTATATATATATATATATATATATATATATATATATATATATATAATATATATTTATTTATATATATATATATATATATTATATAGTATATATAATATATATTATATATATAATATATATATATATATATATTAGTATATATAAATATTATAATATAAATATAATACTATATCATATATATCTATATATATATATATCGCGGTGGACCTTCGTGTGGACTCAGGTATGTAAATATATATATATATATTTATATATATATATATATATATATATATATATATATATTTTATATATATTATATATATATTATTATAATATTATATATTATACTATATATATATATATATATTATATATTTACAAGAGAAATGAAGAATAATTATTGACTATGTAATTTACTTGCTATGCAAGATAAAATGCAAATAAGAAGAACGGATTTTTTATCTACGAGAATTTTACGAACGAAAAAGTTGTTGATTGTTTATTAAATTTTAAATCGCAATTTATTTTCATATATTTTTATTAATAAATCGCGCTCCTGGCTTGATTTGATGAATACGTAGAGTGTCGCTTTGAATGTTTGAAAATTTAAAATTTTATTATATATGAAATTTAAATCGCTGCGTTTAACTGACTTATTTATCAATTGTTTTTGAACAAATGTATTAGTAATAAATTTCTTTATGTTAATAAAATAATAGTATCTATTCAAGAGTTGACCAAGTTAAAAAAGCTCGGTCAAGTCTCGAAGGTTATAAACAGATAAGTAATAACAATTCTCATTTGTAATAACAACAACAATAAAATTATTACTACTAAGACTTTCTGTAACTATAACTACAAAAACATAATAATAATAATATAGATAATAATAATAATTAAATAATAATAATAATAATAATAATATATAATATACATAACAATAACAATAACAATAAATATATAATAATAATAATAATATAATAATATAATAAATCAATAATAATAATAATAAATAGATAATATAATAATCATAAAAGGCATATAACTAACTAACAATAAATATAAATATAATAATAATAATAATAATAATAATAATAATAATAATAATAATAATAATAATAATAATAATAATAATAATAATAATAATAATAATAATAATTATAATAATAATTATCAACAATAATTATTATTTGTAGGAATAGTCAATCTCTGAGAATACAAAGTAACCCAAAAGAAAGACAATTTCCAATGTAATAGCTTTTCTTTCGTTTTCTACTGTATCTGTTTCTTACAATGGAGAAGACAAGGAACACAGATAGAAAACTTTACAAGCAAGGTGTAAGAGGGAAACAAATTATATCCTACAAAAAGCTGACTTTGTTGAAGGGTACTAATTTTGCTCCGCCACCAATTGGGTACTATGACTATCAGAACTACTATAATAATTACGATTAACATGCACGAGAAATGTTCAACGATTTTCGTTGTAAAGTTTCGTCAATTTTCAAGATCACGTGACAATTTTATTATTTAATTTTTTATTATTTTTCGATAAAATTTTCTATATATATATATTATATATATATATATATATAATAATATATATTTATTATATAATATATATATTTATATTTATTATATATATTATATATATATATATATATATATATATATATATATATATATATTATATATATATATATATGTTCAAAGAATACATTCATACAATAAAATTTATATAAAGAAAGCTATAAATAGGTCTTTTGACCAAAATGGCTAATTCACTACAGTCGATTTTTTAAGACCATTTTTTTTATAAGTTTCGTGGAAAGATTTTGGTTTTCAAAATTAAGATTTACGAAGAAACAAAAATTGTACGCGATTCTGAATTTTAATACTTTTAGATTTTTGACGAAATTTCAATTTCATTTTTTATATATAACTATTTACGAACAACTTCCATTTCTTCATTGCAAGTTTAAAGAAAATCCAATGATCATTATCGACGAAACTGTAATGTGCAACCTATATTTTTTAACTAAGAATTTCAAATTTTGCTGCAATAACATTTTTCTTTTTATTATTTTTATATCTATCAATTTAGCGTTTTTAATTACTTTATTTTTATTTTTTATTTTCTCTTAGTTTAACGTTTTTGCTTACTTTAATTTTAGTCTTTTTATTTTTTCCAATTTAACAATTACTTTCAGTAAATTTTATTGAGTTATTTATTTTTTCCTTTTACTTTATATTTTAAAATTTTGGAGTTTTTACCATTGGAATTTTTTGTCAAGATTTTTCTCTTCTTCTTGACCTCTTAGATTCTAATTCTAATTATAAATTTTACATTTCAAATGTGAGAGTTTAAAGTTTGCATGTGTAAAAAAATTAAAAAAAATCAGTTTACATGGCGTTGTTAAAAAAGTATGTTTGACAATATTAAACTTTTTTAAGCTTTCTCCGAAAAAAGAGTAGAAAGAAAAGATAGTCAAAAACTCGAAGATTCTCCAATCCTATACATTAAACTGGACTTCTAATTTTAAGTCGAAAGGAAAAGGTGATTTGAAAGATGATCGGCGCGGATATTTGAGCTTTTGGTAATGGAAACCAAAAGGAACAAATAAACGTGGGTCGATCGAATTAGTTCAAATCGTGAGGACTATTCTATAAGAAACACCATAACATTATATAAAAACTCGTGGAGTCCACGATCAGAATCAAATTGCTCTAACTGGAGCAATCCAACAAGAAGAGACTGAGTTAAGATATATAGATAGTTAGGTATTTTTCAAAAATGATAAAACGAATCAAAAACTGATCAAGCTTAACTAAAGCCTTTTTTTCTAATACATCTGCAAGGAGAGAAGGGGCGACACGAAGTCATTAGTAGGGATTCCTATCAGTTTGTCCAGAAGGCGTAATACAATTAACATAATACCTACTTAAAATTTCCTAAGAACACTTCTAAAGAAGGAAAGTTTTCACATTTTTCCGATCAGAGAACAATAAACAAACAAATCTCTGAGCCCTTCCGGAATTTGACAATGCCACTTCCTTAAGAGTGGGGATGTCCTAAAAGATGGTGGTTTGGAATCCGTCTTATGGATAGATTCCGTCAAAATTAAATATTACTTTATACTGCATTGTTAAGTGAGTCTTGTAGAATTCTTTGAACTCTGGTAATACAAATCAAAATTGGACGGAGTTCTTGATGAGAGAGCAGTAGATTAAGAGAAAGACTCGTCGATAGCGATCGCTTCTTTTTAAACTCGATAGAGAAAATGCCGAAGCGGTTGGCAACTGGTAATTAAGTGAAAAAACATTAATTTGAATTATTTATGTTATAATTAAAAATTTAGTATCAAAAGATAGCAAATTTAAAACTATATATTACTTAAATAGTTTATTAATTGAATCAATTTGGATTGGGTGTGAAAATTACTAAAAATTGATAATGGCAGCCTTTAGCAACTCAGATCTTGTTACTAACGCGTGGTTTCATTCAGATAGGGAATTATATAATAAATGTAACTTTTTAATTAAAGATAATTGTTAGTTTAAATAATGATCAAACGATTCAGCACCTCATTCTAATTCTTTTGATATAAAAATCGAGTCTATAGAGCAACTATGAACCATAATACGTCGAAGTTTCAATATGGAATAAACAAGGGGTCAAATGACCCAAAATCTTGACCTTTTCGTTTCAAAAAGGTCAATGACATTTATATAATTGGAAGATGGACATGTTAGGGTCAATTTGACATATTAATCAAATCCGACACTCTTGAAGCAACGGGTTAACTAGGAGGGGGCGGGAAAACTTTCAAATAAGAAAATTCCAGAATTTGAAGGCCTATTTCAACAAGTGGTTTGATATGTTTATATTTACGAAACTATAATTTTGATCAATGTCAAAATTTAATAAAATATAGCCCCATCTGTCTAGCATAACTGAGAAAATTTTGAGACTTTAAACTTTTGTTAATGAAAGATTAACGTCAAGAACAAAAGAGAAGTCTGTCTTCAACCTTTCCAACCTGCAAAAATAGTTCAGTGTTAATTATAAACTTATATTATATATATATATATATTATATTATATATATATATATAATATATATTATAATATATATATATTATATATATCTAAAATATATATATATATATATAATATATATATTATATATATCTTATATATATATATATATTATATATATATAATATATATATATATATATATATTATTATTTTGACCTTGGTATAATATAGTTTTGGGACATTGAATAAAACGAATATGGTGGAAAATTTACCAAAATGAAAAGGGGGGCTCCAGCCCCTAACCCCATTTTTAAGGGTTACAGGGATAACCCAGGGTCTCAAACTTGAGATTTTACTATTTTTCATTAAATGAATTAATGTTGTAAATTCCAAGGGCAAAAATATATTTTGCTATATTTCTTTTAACTATTGTTTTTACAGTTATTTTGAAATTTTTTGGTTAAAAAATGATACCGACTGCAACAATTTCGTACTTAATAATTTTAATTTTTATAAGGAAAATGATTAATACACAAAATTTCACTATAATAGTGAAATTTGATATTCAGTGTAATAGACTCCTCTACACAAACTGGGACCAACCACTGCGAATCAGTCCATTTTTACGCATTATAATACTGCCTACAAAGTGCAGAATGGAGTAATATAAAAAATTTACGAATATACTATTAGATATATATTATATATATATAATTATATATTATAATTATATATATATATATATATATATAAATATATATATATATCATTATATATTATTATATAATATATTATATATAATATATATAATATATATATATATATATATAATTATATTATATATATTATATATATATATATATATCCGAGTATTCACGAGCTAACTTGAAGTTTTTTTCACTATATTTCGAATTTATTGGAATTCTATGTTGAGGCCCTAGGCCTAAGCTATGGTAAGTTATATACTGCGCAGTACAGTAGATTTATTTAGCATTAATTATTTTTATTATTTTATATTATTTATTATTATTATATTATGTATTATTATTATATATTATTATTATTATTATTATTATTATTATTAATTTTATTGTTATTGATGTTGATAGTTCAACATATAATTATTATTATTATTATTATTATTATTATTATTATTATTATTATTATTATTATTATTATTATTATTATTATTATTATTATTATTATTATTATTATTATTATTATTATCATTATTATTTATTATTATTATTATTTACTATGTATTTATTATATTTATATTATTATTATATTATAAGTAGTGATAAGCCGTTTGCTTAATCTGTTTGTTTCGTTAGTATTATTTGAATTATTATGAAAAAATATGCTTGCTTATATATTATTATTATTTTATTATCTTATTATGTTATTATTTTATTATTATTTTATTTTGTGTGCATAAGATTTACTTTGTGGCCAGTACTTATATCTCAAAACTAGAGGCTACAGCGAAAGGAATAATTGCTTGAATCTGAACATTTTATTGCGGAAACTGTAATAAAAAAAAAATATAAAAAAAAAAAAAAAAAAAAAACAGTATCTCAAAAACTACAATAGCGTCAGCCAAAAGGAATCTACATTTTTTGGAATCCTTGTATAATTTTTAAAAATTCTAGAAAATAAAAATAAATTACATTAATAAAAAAATAATATTGGCTTTTTTTTTAATATATCTAATACTCATTTGTAAAGGTATTGACATCGCAATGTAATGCTGAGAGGCGGGGAATCACAGGGGGACTTTTTCCATTAACCGTAGGTGAGGGCGGAGGAACCTCCGAGACACCCAACTACCAAAAGCGGGGTCACGGAGACCTCCGGAGGGGGGAATTTGTCTAGCCGCGCGTAGTTCGCCGGATGCCGAGAGCCCTGACACCTGCTAATATGTTGCGGTATACTTGGGTATTCTTAGGTAAAAAAGAAAGCCAAAATTTAAAATAAAGTCTATTTTTTTTAACGAAGTCACTCATAAAAATGTCTCTAATAGGACTCTCTAATCATATTCATTAATTCAACAATATATTTTTTTTATTTTTATTTTTTTTTAAATTTTCCTATCTAAGATGTTACAGATTCAAAAAATTATATTCCTTTTGGCTGTAGGCTTTGATAGTTTTTTTGAGATGTTATTTTGGTTTTTTTTTTTTTTTTTTTGTTATTTCCGACTTAAATTGGAACTCAGCATTCACTATCTAATAATCTGATAGACTTATTATGTAGATTAAAGATGTTGAGATATGAGATACTGGCGCACCGAAAGTAATATCTAATGCAGTTATTGTTTATTATTATTATTATTATTATTTATATTAATTATCTTATTATTATTATTATTATTATTATTATTATTATTATGTCAATTTATTATTATTCTTCTCGGCATTCTTACAGCGATTGGAAACTCTTTTTTGTTTCGTTGTGCTTATTGTGTCCAATGTTGAAAAATTATAGAATGAACATTCTTGTTTTGATCATTGTTTCAAGATGTTCTTACGTTTCATCATGAAATGTTTTGTCAGACAGCCTGTATCCTGCCTTAGAAACCTTGTTCAAAGTGATTTTGTAACATTGACATTCTCTATCTTGCTGTAAGATTTTAAGGGGTTACTCTTTGACAACATCAATTCAACACTCTATCGCAAAAAAAGCAATTATGACAGTAATCAATGGGAATGATTTATTCTTTTTTATAATAAAAAGAAGGGGAAAATAATTTGTTAATAATTTATTAAATATTTTTTAAATTTGAAATTCAAAATCGATTTTGTGAAAAATTTGTTAAAATTTTAAATTTATATTTAATTAAAATAAATTGCGGTAATCCATTTTATTAATTTTTAACCTTATAAAAAATATAATTTATCTATAATATTTATCTATTTTATTATTATTATTAATTTCATTTTATTTTATGATTTAGCTTATATTGAGTTATTATTATTATTATTATTTATTATTATGATTAGATATTTTATTATTTTATGGAATTATTTTATATTATATTAATATTATTATTATTATTATTATTATTAATATTATGTATTATTTATTATTATTATTATTATTATTATTCAGGTTAATTAAGTTATTTAAGGTTCTAAATAATATTTGGGAAATTTGGAAGTTAAAAAAATTTCTATGTTCAGAAAAGTTAAGTTTTGTTTTTTGTGGCAAGCTTCTGGCATAAATCCAGAAGCTTGCCAAATAAATAGATTTATTTTAAGAATTTTTTTCTGAATTTGAAATTTTTCTTGACATAAAATTTTTCAGAAAATTATTTGATCAAATACTAGATAGTTATCTTATTATTAATTATTTATTACTTATTATATTATTATTATATTATTATTATTATTATTATTATAATTATTTAATTATTATTATTATTATTTATTTAAGTATTTATGTATATCATTATTATTATTATTTATTATTATTGATTATTATTATTCAGTTATTGATTCATTCTATTATTATTATTATTATTATTATGATTATATTATATTATTATTATTATATAATTTTCGAAAATTAGATTATTATTACTATTAGTCTCCATTAAAATGTTCTTATTATTATTTATTATTATTATTATTAATTATTATTAATTTATTATTATTATTATTAATTATTATATTTATTATTATTGATTATTATATTATTATTATTATTATTATTTATATTATTAATTATTTAATTATTATTATGTATTATTATTATTATTATTTATTATTACAAGCTCGGTACATGATTGATTGGAAACTAAAATGGGAATGACGGTGATTCTATGTAGTATAGTTGCCTTGAATGAGATGATGTAGGTCGATAAAGTACGTATACGTACAATATGTCTGTTATGAAGTATTACTGAGATCATGCTTGAACACGAAAATCGTGAAAATATATAATGTTCTCGCTGAGAATTTTGTGTATGCTCGCAGTTACAGAGTTGTTTTCAGTGTAAAGGTTGTGTCTGTGTGTTGCTAGTCTATTTTAATATATTTATAGTATATTATTATATACTATATTATATATATATATGATATTATTATATCAATATATATATATATATATATAGTATATAATATATATATATATTAAATATATATATTGTATATAAATTATTTTAATCAGGGCGCTTTAATGTTAATTTAGTTTGTTCAGAATAATATTCTTTAAACAAGTATGATACCAAACGTGTTTGTATAAATTCTCCGAATTTCTTTTGCTACGTATGTGGAGAATATACCTAGCTGAAAAGTCAACGAAAACGCAATCTACGTCAATTGTTTAAAACGTGTTATGAAACATTATTTTAAGTGTGTCTTGGGTGAACCAAAGAGATAAGCCATGGTCCAACATAACTGCCTAGATGATTTATGTAAATTAGACCCAAGTGTTTAAAAGGTGAAATAAGCGCATTTGCCCTTGAAGTGCCCGATGCTTGGATGGAGCAAAGGAATCATATACAGTATTGCTACTTTTGCTTAACAATGTATGTGGCTTCAATTCAAAAACTAAAGCGAACATTGCCTATCCGACAATTAACTCAGCCAGGAGACCAGTAGTAAGGGGTGTAAATGTACATCCAAAATGTGTGCACAGACAAGTTTTGCAGTGCCAATGTTTGGAATGTTGCAAGCAACATTCTGCAAACATTTTGGTTTTTTCAAAAGCTTGTACGGTCAAGGTTAGGGTTTTTTTAATGGTCGGTGAGACGGAATTAGGTTCTGGAAAGACGCGATGTAAGGTTTTGAGCCTGACTCAAGGTTTTACACCCAATAGGGGCGTTAGCCCCCAAAGGGGTTTTTGGTTCCTAGAAGGTTTTTAATGTTGATTAGGATCATTTTTGATGTTTCAATCGATTATCGATGTTATTTTACCCCTGATAATCAATGTTTTACAATCGTCTCTTCTAGTGCTCTGGTTTGACTTTGGTTACACTGAAAAAATATAATCGAAGAAAATTATTAATAACTTTCATATCGATTAATCGCTGTAGTTTGAGTAATGCGGGTTTATGCACGGGCCATAAGCCTACGGCGAAACGATCGATTAATCCGGGAGTTAATTCACCGTGGGAATTAGTTTGACCGAACGAATAAAAACGCAGGTTTTTTTGTCGAAACAATAAAAAAAAAAGAATAAATAAAAAAAAAAAAAAAAAACAATTAAAAAAAAAATTAAAAATATAATATTTAATATTTAACAAGACCGGTGGCTTTGCCCATAACGAGCAAGACTTTTCCTTGGAGCAAGTGTTAACGCAATGGGCGCAGAGGGATCGCTTTCGCTCGCCCGATGAAACCGAGGCCGAAAAACTCATGATGACAACTTGTCTTGAAATCTCTGACGGTAAACCTGGGTTTATTTTTTAATATATGATTATATAATTATAAAAACATAAAATAATTTAGTTAAACAACAACTTTTCCATTAAGAATTATTAGAAATCAAGAAATGTGAACCTGACCGTAATATGGCGAAAGATGTAAGTGCAAAATTTATGGTGCTCATCACGATCGAACAAGGATCGAAGAACGAACAGGGAACGGAAGCTGCCTTTTAAAATTAAGATATGTAATAGATAAATGTTTGCTGCGATGATTCTCTATTTTTCGGGTTGTTTGTTTGTAACCGTCCGGCCGCGTTCCAGCTGGATGGGGTTCGTACACAGTCAACACCTGTCGAGACGGGGTGTGTTTCCAGATAGGAAATTTTTAAATGGTAGAAATACACGGAGTGGTGAAAAGAAAGAAGGAGGAATGAAGGAAGAAAGAGGAAGAAGGAGGAAGAGAAAGGAAGGAGGTCGGACGCTGCGTAGGCAGATACCGGTCTGGAGCCGGGTGGGTGTTAAAGATTATAAATCATTCTTTTGTTCCCATATTATATCAAAATATTATGTGTTAAAAGGCTTGTAGATCTCGAATATGAAGGATTTGTAAGGTTCGTAAAGGGTGATCTGGACGCCAGACTGGAGGGGGTCCTGACTGGAAAATGCATGGAATGCATAAGACAAGAAAAGAAAGGAAGAAGGAGGAGAAAGGAGGAAACGAGAAATGAGAGTCGGAGTTGGCTATCGGCACCGTGTGCTATTGCCAATCCCGACTCCTCCTCTATTTCGTTCCTCCTCTTCCTCCTTCTTCCCTCATTCTTCCTTCTTCATTCTTCTGTCTTACGCACATCCGTGGCATTTCTAACATTCTAAGTAAAATTGTCTATATGGGAAGGAACCAGGACCCCTTCTTCTCCGAGGGGGTGCACTCGTCCGGAACCGCATCTCAGGCTGACGGCCGGCCGGTACACAACAAACAACCGACAAATAAGAGATATTCATCGGCGGCAATGACTATTTTAATTAAATATTAAAATTCACATTTTTTTTTTTTCTTTTTTTTTTTTTTTTTTTTTTTTTTCTTTTTTTTTATTGTTCGAAAAAACCTGCGGTTTTTTCTGTCGAAACTATAATTCCACGGTGAATTCTCCGGCATTCATCGATCTTTTTCGTGTTAGGCTTTATTGCGCCGTCAAAAAACCCATATCACTAAGTACAGCGAATCTGAATCGAATGAAAAAGTTCATTAATTAATTTTCCTTCGATTATATTTTTTAGTGTAACAAGTCAACCAGAACACGTAGAAAGACGATTAAAACATCGAATATCTAAAAAAATCGATAAATCGATTGAAACCACCAAAAAAGGATCTATCGAAAATTTAAAACCTTCTAGGGACCAACGAAAAAACCTTTTGGGCTTAAGGCTCCCTATTTTGGGGGGAACCTGAGTTATGGCTTCAAAACCTTATACTCTCCTTCCTGAGACCTAAATTTCGGTCTCACCGACCTTTAAAACCCTAACCTTGCACGGTCAAGCTTGAAAACAAATGTTGAAATGTTGCTTGCAAATTTTTGCAACTTGCATGCAACATTGTTCTTGTCACATTGGTGTCATTATACCTACCCTTCACTACTGAGACCATTCCATTAAATGGATGAGAACCTAATCCGTATTTCCTATAGCAACCACTCTTTGGAAAGAGGTTCTGATCGATGAAGATTTGTTAGACTCTATCCATGCTGGAGCATCGGTGCTCGCATGATTGTCCATACTTCCCAGAACGAACTCAATGGCAACACACACATGATTAACGTCTAACCTGGAACAAATTGATTTAGTGCGAGACTGTATTAATGTCAAAACAGCAAGCTGAAATCTTAGGTTCACGCTTGCAGGAGTGGAATTTGTTAGACCAAAAGGTTAATATTAGTATATATTAGAAATAGAGAGCAGTGAATTCTAGAGAAATATTCTTTACAAAGAGTACTTAATTGTTCATGTTCGCGATGTTTAATGGAACTTTGATGCGATGCGTTGGTATTCCGTATTTAGATGGTTGAAATTGGTGCTTACCATAGCACTTTGCTCAAAAACTGCCTAAAAGATCGATCTTATTGCAATAACTCAACAAGTTTTACCTCAATTCATTGGTTGCGCATGGCTGTTGAATTGAAGGAAATCTGATGAAAGTAAATGTCCGAATATTGAGGCTTATTAAATATTAATGACCACACAGTGGCTTATTCTGTTGTAGATACTGAAAGTTTTATATGCTCCTCTGGTCGACAGTGGAGGATTCACATCAAACCTGGTTGTTTTGTGTTTATTGGACAGCCGGGATACTAAGCAAACATTCTACGTTTCGAAAAACATTGGAGAGAATAGGAGATACATTTACCCGGGCAGAGTGTTTTAGTTAAGCTCCTTGTAGATGCCTAAGTGAAAAGTTATTTTGCCACGATTCATATTAAACGTTGGATTGAATGTGAAGAAATTTTGTGAAGGCCGGGATAAGGAAGGAGATGGATTTAAAATTATTTATTGAGTTTTGTCGTGCATTAAGTAACGCTAAATTGAAAGAGAGCGTTTTCGTCGGACCGCAGATTCGACACAACGTGACCCCGCTTTTGACAAGAACTTAAACCATGATGAACTATCTGCATGGAATTTCTTCAAAGACGTTATTACAGGCTTCCTGAAACAAACGAGTTGAAAATAGCGATCGTATGTATAGTAGAGAGGTTGCTAGTTAATTACAAGAACTTAGCCTGCAGAATGTCACTAAAACAATTTTTACATTTCTTCATCTTGACATTCTTTCCACCAAATCTCGGGGGCAGTAAGCGAGAACAAAGGCTGAATAGATTTCACCTAAGATATACATTGAGAAACGTTAAATCATGCTGCAATGGGGATGAAGCATGATTGAGTGATTACTGCTGGTCTTCTGAAAGAAAGATAGACAGGATTAAGAAAAGAGAAGGAAAAAGTAGTTATCGAAAGTTCGATGTGGCACAAATTCAGGAAAAGCAAGGAATTTTAATTATTATCATTTTTGTTATGTATTTGGGAGCGCGGATGGCTTAGTGTATTATTACTCGTGAATATAACTCGTAGATTTTTGAGTATAAAATTAATTAATGTTTATAGTCAATTATATAATAATAATATCTGTTACAAAATACACATATTTGGAGGTATTAACCTTAGATTTGGAATTGTAACTCAAAACATACGTATACAGAGAATTGCTAAAGAATTAATTTTCGTAATCTGCATGAAAATTACGTATAGTTTACCTAATTTTATTTCAGTTACGAGAATTTTATTTCAGTTACCGAAAATTTCCCAAAATTTGTTGACTCAGTGTTATGTTTTTGTTCTTTTTATCTTTTATTATTATGTTTATATTATTAAGTTATTATTTTATTATTAATTATTATATTATTATGTATTATTATTATATTAATTATTATTATTTATTTTATTATTTTATTATTATATTATTATTATTATTATTTTATTATTATATTAAATAATCCAACTTTTTCTAAGAGAACTTCTGGAATGCAGCATTCCGATGCTGTCGCTTTAAGGAAATCAAATATTTATACACGAAATATTCTTGTCATTAAGAAATGAGTATATTAAAAGAAAAACAGCCACCATCTACCAACAACAGAACAAACAAAACAACACCACAAACAACACACAGTACAGAAACAGCCAGCACAGATAACAATAACAACAAACAAAAACAACACTAAACAAACTAACTCCTCTATACAGACAAAAACAGACAAAACAACAACAACAGCAACACACCAACAACAACAACAATAAGCAACAACAACACACACAATTAAACAGAACAACACATACAAAACAACACTACACAACGACAAAATAACAAAAAAATTTATTTTTCTAATCCTAATATTTCTTTTCGATTGCAAGGAAAATTCATTTGGAAGAAACAAGTTCGGGATATTTTAATCTCTTCTTCTCAGCAATGCTTTTAATCTATACTCTTCCTTTCACCATAATAATCTGACAGGTTCTTTTCTATCTCCAACTGTTTATTTCTAATGTTTTTCATCAAAGATACTAACTACTCTCTAACTTGTTCTTTCTGGGTCGATAGCCTCGCTCAACTCTCCGAACTTCACTCTCATGTCAAATTTGATCCCTCTTTTGCATTAAGACTGCCTTTCTTCTTCATATTAGATTACATTCGTTGCGCGAATTCTGATGACTTTTCGTGGATTCTACGATTCAATTTCGTGAAAATTCACTGCTTGATTTAAAAGCCAACACCTCCATACTTCTTCCTATTGTCTTTCTCGCTACTAACGCTGCTATTTGGTCAGCATTGTACTCCTGTCAACTACCTCCCATAACTTTCCTATTTTATTTTTGGCTCTAACGTCATTACTGGGTAGCATAACATAAATTATTATATACTGTTTGATATTAACTTTTCTGATCATCTTTTCAAATTGAGTAACCTAACGCAATCATAGTCTGATATCTCCTACATCACCCATCCAACTATTCCATGATTATCCCCTAGAAAATCGCATTCTCTCAGTACATTCTCAGATGAGCCATAGGTGACAAGCCACACATAACCTTGACTTTTCAAACTCTAAATTAACCATTTAATTCTATAGACCATACCCCAAATCTATCCCTAGCTCTATATCAAATCCACTTCATCCAGAACTGTAACTTCCCTTCTCTCCATTCTATTCCCTTTTCTAACGCCATCACAAACATCATTTCATATCTCCCTATGCATTTTCAAATTTGCCTTTCATTCTTTGTATTAGTCTCTGGCTAAGCAATAACATGTCCCCTTTCTAAATAAGTCCAATCATCATCTCTTCTCTTCTCTCAACATTTATTCCTACTGCGAAATTCCGATGTAACCCCCCATCACAAATTTTTCATAACATTTTCGTCGCAAGAAAATGAGCGCTTGCGTCGTATGACGGCCTCTACCGAGGCATCTTATATAATATATAGTATATCATATATATATATAATTTATGATATTATATATATAATATATATATATAGTATATATATTTATATAATAATTATACTATATATATATTTAATGTTCTAATATATTTAAATATGATACTATATATATATATCAACAATTGATTATATTTTATTATTAATATATACATAGCTTATATATAATATAATATAGTACTATATATTAGCTTTATTAATTACTGAATATATAGTATACTATATATATATACTAATATTAATATATATTAAATAAATATATATATATTCTATATCATAGTATATAGTCATTATATATTATATTTATAATAATATTCAAATAATAATCATAATATATATATATATATATATAGTATATTATGATATATATATATTATATATTATATATGATATATATATATATATATATATATAATATATTATATATATCTATATAATATAATATAATTATATTATATATATATATGATATATATTATATATATATATATAATATATATTATACTATTATATTAATATATATAATATACTATATATGTGTTAATAAGGAATTTTTGGCGAGGTTGGATAATGTATGTATAATAGAAAGGCTTATTGTATTATATTTTTTAAAAGTTATTACAAAGTCTTTCACTAAGATCTTAAAGAACGTAAGCTTTTGGTCCTGTAATTTTCTGGGACCCTTCTTCGGACTTTTTATTTGAAGATAAATATAAAATTAGTTAGAATTGATAATATAAGATTATGTAAAACAGTTGAAATATGAAAGTTAGTATTAGAATTTTATGGTAAATCTTGCTTTTTATATTTTTTGAAAATGGTGGGTGATGGTAAGAATGCTTGTTATAGTGTGGATTTATTCTGCTTTTTGTAAGTTAAAGAATTTAGGAAGGGTTCTTTTGATGCATACTGATTCTAGGGAGTTAGCGTTTGGTGGGGGTTTCTATGTATCCTTTAAGATGGGGCATACGTATCTTTTCACTTAATGGTCTGTGAATTGGACAGAATCTAACTGTAGGTGAGACGAAGACATTTTTGAGATTCGTATGTAAGATCGGTGTTTATGTTGTATAAATGTCTCTTCTGTTAATAATTCATTTGTTCTTCACCTTATCTAATTTGTGAGGGTCCTTGCATGGCAGGGGATTGTAATTTGCATATGTGAGATGCTTATAATAATGTGAGGTTGGCGGTTTGAGATATCTTTTGAGAGAATGAGTGTCAGAGGAAAGTTAAGTCTTTATCGTGAACGGTAAAGCTTTTGGGGATTTTTTTAATGTGGTGAGGATGAGGATAATGATTAAGATAGGTGACGAGAGTGTTGCTTGGTCATGGTGTGTAGGGTTGTAGAATTTATTTATTTGCTTTTTTTAAAGTGAACCTCTGATATTGTAGGTTTGACTTATTAGATAGTTTTCTTGAAAGTACTTGAAAAATGTATTTGGATCTTCCTTATGTATGAAGAAGTAGAAACAGATGCGTCGAGATGCTCTTTTAGGAAGAGAGCGGATAGGAACACCTAGTTAATTATGTTTGAAAGCAATGTGTGGAGTACAATGGATGTAAGAAAGGTGTTTATGTCAGTTAGGTTTGTTCGATACAGACGTAAAGATAGGGTATGGGCTTGTTGTTTTTCTCAAAGATCTATGAAGGCTATTTGTTTTAAGATCTCCTATGTTAAGCTGTTGTTAATAGAATTTGTAAATAAATATATAGATATAGAGACTTCTATTCAAATAAATATATATATTTTAATTATAAATTTAATATTATATATTATTATAATATAATAAATATATATTTTATATATCTATATAATAATTATATAATATTATATTATTATATTATATAACTATATTATTATATATATATTATATATATATTCTGTTGCCGGTTATATATATATATTATATATATATATTTATTCCGAATGTGTCAGGAGTCTATGTTGATAGCTTTTTTTCACTACTATTCGATTTATTGGAATTCTAATGTATGAGGGCCTCTATAGGCCTAAAGCTATGGTAAAAGCTTGCCCTGCGTCAGTGTATTATTGGTTTTATTTTAGAGGCATTAATTTTCAATTATTGTTATTATTTTATTTTGTTTAATTATTTTATTATTATATTAAATTAAATTATTATTATTATTATTATTTTAATATTATAAGTTGTATATTATTATTTTATTATTTATTCATTATATTTAATATTATTTTTATTATTATTATTTTTATTATTATTTTATTATTATTTATTATATTATTAATCAACAGTTATTCTCCTGACATCTTTCATCGACTGAAAACTTTGTGTTTCGTTTGTTTATACTGTTGTCAGTGTTGAAATTAGATAAATATTTTGTTTTGTCCGGTTTCAAGGTTATTTTTGTTTCATCGTGTCGAAAATTTTTGTCCAGACACCATGTATCCAGCCTTTAGAAACCTTGTTCAAAGTGGATTTTGGTAACATGACATTCCTTTGTAACATTGACATTCTCTATCTTGCTGTAAGATTAGGAGGGTTACTACTCTTTTACAATATAAAAATTTCACGCCCCCTCCTAAAATTGGCAACTATAATGTAATCAATTAAAAAGATTTTCAGTCCTTTTTGTATAGAGAATAATGAAACAACAAATTATAATTTTGATATTTACATTAAATATTTTTTAAATTGTACTTTAAAATCCAGTTTTTTTTTGAAAAAACCATAGAATATAAATTAGTATTTAAATTAAATTTAAATTACGGGGTAACAACATTTTCATTAATTTTACCATTATAAATATAATTAATTAATTTTTTAAGAAACAATATTATTATTATTAATATATTATTTATATTATTATTATTATTATTTATTAATTTTATTAGTTATTCTTAATAAATCATTATTTATTATTATTGTTAATTATTATTATTATTACCTATTATTAATTATTATTATTATTATTATTATTATTATTGATTATGTATTATTAATTATTAATTATTATTGAATTATTATTATTATTATTATTATTATTAATTTTAATTATTATATATTATTAATATTAATTATTATTTCTGATATTGAGTTATTATTATTATTATTTATAATATTAATAATATCATTAAATGTATTTATTATTACTATTATTATTATTATTATTATTATTATTATTATTATTATTATTATTATTATTATTATTATTATTATTATTATTATTATTATTATTATTATTATTATATTATAAATTTATAATTTATAATTATAATTAATACATTATAATTTAATTCATATTTAATTTATAATATATTATAATTATAATTTATATATTATTATAATTATAAATTATAAATTATAATTATAATTATACTATATTATTATTATTAGCCCTTACTATTATTTTTTTAAAATTTTTACCACTATGCCTCATTAATTAATTATTATTATTATTATATTATTATTAAAATAAAATGCTTTTTTCTAGACAATCTTTGATGCCGATTCCGAATCTCTATTCGTTTTAGAGAAATCAATTTTATAACGATATTTTTCAAATAAAAAAATGAGTTTTTAAAAAACAACCATTCTTGGACTGAACATAAACAAATTGTCTTGTAAACCGCATTTCACAATTATTATTTATTATTATATTATATTATTAATTATTTATTATTATTATTATATTATTAATTATTATGTATTATTATATTATTATTATTAATAATTATTATTATATTATTATTATTATTATTATTATTATTATATTTATTATTATTTACTATTATTATTTATTATTATTATTATTATTTTATATTATTATTATTATTATTAATTATTATTATTATTATTATTATTATTAATTATTTTTTATATTATTATTATTATTAATTATTATTAATTGTTATTTTGTTATTATATTATATTATTTTATTATTATTACTATTATTAATTATAATTATTATTATAATTTATTATTATTAATTATTATATTATTATTATTATTATTATTATTATTTTTTATTATGATTATTAATTAAATAATTATAATTATAATTTAATTATAATTATAATGATAATTATAATTATAATTATAATTATAATTATAATTATAATTATAATTATAATTATAATTATAATTATATATTAATTATTAATTATAATTATAATTATAATTTAATTATAATTATTATTATTATTTATTATTATTATTATTATTATTTTATATTACTTATTATTAATTATTATTAAATAAAAATGCTTTTCTAGGACAATCTTTGATGCCGATTCCGAATCTCTATTCGTTTTAGAGAAATCAATTTTATAACGATATTTTTCAAATAAAAAAATGAGTTATGTAAGAATTTTTTTAGCATTAATTATTATTATTATTATTATTATTATTATTATTATTATTATTATTATTATTATTATTATTATTATTATTATTATTATTATTATTATTATTATTATTATTAGCAACATTATTCTCCGACATCTTACACCGACTGGAAAACTTTTGTTTCGTTTTTGTTTTACTGTGTCATTTGAAAAATTTAGATGAAATATTTTGTTTTGTCCGGTTTCAAGTTATTTTGTTTCATCGTGTCGAAATGTTTTGTCAGACACCATGTATCCAGCCTTAGAAACCTTGTTCAAAGTGATTTTGTAACATTGACATTCTCTATCTTGCTGTAAGATTAGGAGGGTTACTCTTTTACAATATAATAATTTCACCCCCTCCAAAAATTGCAACTATAAATGTAATCTATTAAAAAGATTTTCAGTCCTTTTTGTATAGAGAATAATGAAAAAAAATTATATTTTGATATTTTCATTAAATATTTCTTAAATTGTAATTTAAAATCAGTTTTTTGAAAAAATCTCTTAGAATATAAATTAGTATTTAAATTAAAATAAATTACGGTAACATTTTCATTAATTTTACCATTATAAATATAATTAATTAATTTTTCAATGAAAAAATATTATTATTATTATTATTATTATTATTATTATTATTATTATTATTATTATTTTATTATTATTATTATTATTATTATTATTATTATTATTATTATTATTATTATTATTATTATTATTATTATTATTATTATTATTATTATTATTATTTTTATTATTATTATTATTATTATTATTATTAATTATTATTATTAATTATTATTATTATTATTATTATTATTATTATTATTATTATTATTATATTATTATTATTATTATTATTATTATTATTATTATTATTATTATATTATTATTATTATTATTATTATTATTATTATTATTATTATTATTATTATATTATAATTATAAATTAATAATTATTATTATTATTATTATTATTATTATTATTATTATTATTATTATTATTATTATTATTATTATTATTATTATTATTATATTATTATTAATTAATTAACTACTATAATAAAAATTCCACTTTTCTAGGAGAACCTTTGATGCCGATTCCGAATCTCTATTCGTTTTAAAGGAATCAAATTTATAACGATATTTTTCATTAAAAAATGAGTAATTATAGAAACCACCACCACCAACAACAGCAACAGCAACAACAACACCAGCAACAGCACACCAGCAACAACAACAACAACAACAACAACAACAACAACAACAACAACAACAACAACAACAACAACAACAACAACAACAACAACAACAACAACAACAACAACAACAACAACAACAACAACAACAACAACAAAGAACATTTAACATAAAAATAAATTTTATTTTTCAACCTTTTTTCTCATGCAGGAAAATTCATTTGACAGAAAGATTTCGACATGGGAATCTCTGACTTTCAGAATGCTTTTAAATTATATGCTCCGCACATTTAAATATGACAGGTTCTGTTCTATCTCCAACTTTATTCTCACTTTTCATCAAAGATCTTAACTACTCTTCTAACTCTGTTCATTCTTAGGTCGATAGATCAACTCTCCACTCTTCCACTCATTTAAAATTTGATCACTCTTTTACATTTAGAGCTGCTTCTCTTCTTCAGCTCTTCGATTCAATTCTTGGAGATCTGAATGGAGCTTTTTGGTGGGGGTCACTTCAATCTTGTGAAATTCAATTCTTTAAAAACTCAACACCTTCATACTTATCTATTTCCTTCTACGACTCTAACGTCTCACCCGGCAACAACATATATATGATTTAATGTTTATATTAACTTTTTCTGATCACCTTTCCAACCATTTGGGTAACCCAACACAAGCAATCTGAAGCTCCTACTCACTCCATCCAAAACATCATTCAGATTATTCCAGAAAATCGCACTCTCTTCAACATTACCCTCAAATGGACCATGTCATCCCCACACATACCTTGACCTTTTCAAACTTAAATTTAACCATTAGAATTCTAGTTCTCATACACTTAAGATCTACCATAGCTCTATACCACAATTCACTGATCAGAATTATAACTCCTTCTCTCCCATTCTCATTCCTTTCCACGCCAGCACAAACACATATCACACAACACCACTCATTTTCACCTATTCCTTTCATCTTCGTTTCAGTCACTGCGAGCAAATCAAATTTGCCAATTCTAAATACATTCATCACCTCTCTTCTCTTCTCCTCAACATTTATTCCTCTGACATTCCATGTACCTATATATTTCATACATTTTCGTAGTAAGATAGAAGGCACTTGCGTCAATGATGGCCTTCTC